>ML821543.1:67214-90353 GCA_009831015.1 Picea engelmannii
AACTATCCCCTGTAGAACCAAACATAAATATTTCACCACAATCAAACATAAATATTTCACCACAATCAATTTTGCTTATAACTCTATTTAAAAATGTGAATATCAATTATAAAATTTTATAGTCTTAGTACTCTTACTTCCACTAAGCAGATTTCAATATTAAAATCTCCATGTGACAAAAAAAAATACTTATATCTTCCAAAGCAAAATCGATGAGTTTTATTCTTACATCCCACTCAATACCAAAGACGGTTTAAAATTTTAAATAAAGCTCTTACTAATAAAAGTCCAATCTTCAACGAATCTTTTCATAACCCTAATCACTTTTTAGGCTCTCTTTTATAAATATTCATGAAAACAGTCATTTAGAAACAAAACATATGGAAATAAAAGAGATTACCAATTAAAATGCGCAGTCATGTGACACATCTGCCCATTCTTTCTAAGTTTCCACACGTCAAAATTCCTTCAACTTATTTCAAAATTTCTCACTGCATTGTC
Organism: Picea engelmannii; assembly: GCA_009831015.1. NCBI lineage: Eukaryota > Viridiplantae > Streptophyta > Pinopsida > Pinales > Pinaceae > Picea > Picea engelmannii. Next base: position 67,716 of record ML821543.1, read on the forward strand.
AACCACACTGAACAAGAGATTTTCAACAGTTTCGGGCTCAATTAATTTTGATAATAGATGGAGAGCGTCTCATATCAGGTTTTTCTATTTGTCATCAAATGAACCAATTTTGGTCCATTTCTATTTGTAGCCACCTTCACCATTTCCATTTCTCTCACCGTCGATCATACATAACTGAATTGAAGACTTCACGATGGCTACTTTGACAGGGTCGATCGACACCAATATTTTCTTCGAATTATATTGGATTCAATTTTCTACAGGATTTCTGATAACTTTCATGATTCATTTCTCTTTTACAGGATTTCTGATAAGTTTCATGATTCATTTCTCTTTTCCTAGTCCATGGACTACAAGACTTACCTCTATCATGATTTGATTGGTCTATTCGGAGCAGTCAACAGATTCATTTCTCTTTTTCTAGTGCCATGAACTACAAGACTTACTGATACCATGATCTGATACCCTTGTAGAAATATCTTTTCTACAGGATTTCTGATAACTCTCATGATTCATTTCTCTTTTCCTAGTTCCATGGAGTAGGAGACTTACCTTTATCATAATTTGATTGGTCTATTCGGAGCAAACAACAACCCTTGTAGAAATATCTCTGAGGATTTTTGAATGGGTTATGCAATCCAGACTTGGGACATGAGTGCAAGCTCTCAACGGATGGTTCAATTTCATTTGCAGATGGATTTAGCATTGTAATGAATTTCTGTCCATTCAAAGGGTCTAGAATATCAGGCCACCTTGAGGTGCCTTTCCATTCTCCCTGCCCTAAATTGAGAGGTTCTGTGATTCGTGAATATGATATGTCTTCAGTATCCAAAGTGCAAAAAAATAATGAATGAGAATAATAGTTATCTATAATCAACAAAAGTATCACCCATAGATTAAGCTAAAATATACGTGTCCTATTTTTGAAAGCATGGCCTCTACAATCTCCAGTAAACATTCATTTCACATGTTGGCTTAAGACTTGGGTGCCAACAAACCGATGCATATTTTCTTACAGAGGTTGGCTGGCTATAGATGAGATGAGATAACATATATAGAGCATATAGAGCATGAGAGAAAATTATTGTATGGTTCAACGACCAAGATTGATACCTGTGGTGTCTTGATACACGAAACGTAGTAAACTAAAATACATTCCAGGAGAAGTGAACGAAGACCAGGTCTAGTTTCTCCACTGTTATGCTATGCATCAATATTAAAATTGTTAGGGTTCTAACCTCTCTAACTCTTTAAAGATAAATTATTATTTATTGTTATTTATGGTGGCCATCATTAATAAATAAAGCTTATGTAGTGTGTGAATATAATTATTGTAAGAAAGCTTGTTTACTATAAAGTTCCTTCTCCATAATGTTTTTAAGGAATATATATATATATATATTTGTAAAATATGTTTTGGAAATCATTTGTAATCTAGCTATGCTCTTTAGGAGGTTTACCTTAGAATTCAACTTTTAATGAAAGATTTAAAGAAATAATTCAACCTTCCCTTTATTGATAATAATATCTAGGAGTATTGTATATAGCTTTCTAATGAAACTCTCAACTTGCATATACAAGTACTCTTTCATTGCATCTCTTAAAAAAACCAATTGTCAAACCAATCCTTCTTGTAATAAAGATTGAAAGGCTTCTAGAAAAGATATCAATGATACCTCAAATGAATTTAAAAATGCTATGAAAATAAATGAGTATGATACTTTTGTTAAAAGAAAGAAACTTAAATATGTAAATGTAAACCAAGAAAAACTCTTTAATCTATCTAATTTGAACCTAAAAACTTTTGGGTAGAGTAAGATTTCTAGGAGAGATTGAAAATCATACTTTAAAATGCTTTATGAATATCCCAATGTCTTAAATAACAATCAAACAATTTTAACAACACATGATGTTTTCACTATTGAAGACATTGAGTTTAGGTTAAAGTGTCTTGTAAAAAGAAAAACTAAAGACATTAAGAGTTATAAGGAAAAAAATCTAAAAAATGGCAGCTCTATCCTTATTCCTCACATAGACCACCTTTTCAATATTGCTATTAAATAGGGTTTTCTTTAGATTTGAAAAAGAAACCTCATCATCCATATTTTAAAAGTGGTGAAAAAATAACCCCTCAAATTATAGGACCTTCACGATGAGTTCTCTTATGGTCAAGTTGTATGGTATAATTTTAGAGAAGAAGATTAGCTTGTGGCCAGAAAACCATGATAAGAGAGCTAAAATATATGCATGTTTATGAAGTTATCACACAAACTTGGATAATTTAATTACCTTTAGGATTATAGCCAAAGTTTGTTGAAACAATAAACACTTGATCTCCTACGTTACTTTGTTGACTTCATCTTTTTTGATAGAGTCCCTTGAAATAACCTTTGGAAGAGATTAGAAGATATTGGGTTCCCTTCAAGTTGAGACTTGTAGTGATAAGGTTATATGAGAGAGTCATTTCCAAATTTAAAAGAAAAGAGGGTTGGCCAAAATAATTTAACGGTACTATAGGGGTCAAGCAAGGAAGCCTTCTTAACTAAAAAAGTAGTTTAAAATTTTTAAATATTTTTCACCAACTCTAAAATGATTGTGAATATTAATAAAAAAAATAAATATTGATCATTAAGGCCTAACACATACCCCAAGTTTGTTTACAATAATTAGATCTTGAAATAAGTCCCTTCATATAGGTATCTTGAAATTGACATCCATCTTAAGCTAAATTAGAATTGTAGTGTTAAAATAAGAATTAGTGGAGTTTGGAAAGTTTTGGTGGAGTTTGAAAAGTTTTTTTTTTTGGTCTTGATAATAATTGTAAAGATGTCATGTTTTGTTTCTAGGAAAAAAAGAAGTTTCTCTTTGACATGTTTGTTTTCCCAATTACTCTATATGGTTATGAAGTATGGGGATGTAGTATTTCTAGGGAAACTTTGAGAAAAAATGAGCAAATACATAAGCATTTTATAATAAACAATTTCATCTCCACTGTGTAAAATAATCGATAATAAAGTGTATTGTTAAAGCACTTCATTATGTAAAGTTATTGCTTCAAAATCTTTGATTTACTACAAAATTTAATTAAATTTTAATTTTAAAATATTTATAATACTACTTATATTTATAATTAAAAACTATAATGAATTTAGTTATTTTATTTTCAAGGTTATTTAATATTGAAAGCAATATAACAAAACAAAATAATTAATTTTTCTTTATTAAAATTCAATAAATCGATATTTTTTGTTTGTTTGTTAATTTGTGCGGGACCTGTTGGCTCACGATTAACCTGTGGCTTGAGAAACCGCGACTCAGGGGCATCTAAGCCGTCAAAATCACCCGGGGATCGCACCCGGCCTGAGCCACACCAACCCTTAACATGGTTGGATTTTTTGTCCCCGCAGGTTTCGAATCGGTGACTTTAACATCACAGAGTGGCTTAACAACACACTCCATCACCGACTGTCCTACATCTCGGAGACTCAATAAATCGATATTAGTTAGAAGAGATAGTAACTTTTTAATTTTTCTTTATTAAAATTCAATAAATCGATATTAGTTTTAGGAGATCGTAACTTTGTTATCAGCATTGTGGTAATAGTTTATACTTGATTTAAAATATATTTAAAAAAATTATGGGAAAAAGAATGTACTGTTTTCATTTAATTTTGTTTAATTTCTAATCGAGTTAAGTGCTGCTTAAAATACATATCAATTAGTTAAAACAATCAAAACAAAACATGATGTTAGATTGATATGTGGATCAAAAGTATAAAAACAAAACATAAAGGTTTAATATGTGAATTAAAAGTAATTGGAAAAATAATAATTATAGAATATAATTGTTAATGGAAACTGAAATTAAGAAGGATCAATAATTAATATAATGAATAATGAATTTTTAAAATTTTAAATAGAAGATTTAGACTTAAGTTAATGACACACCATATACCATATATGATACTGTATCAATCTTAACAAAACACTATATATGATACATATGATATTGCATCTAAGTTATATTAGTGATCCAACAAGGGTGACTTGTCCTCTTCGGTCATTATGTTTGCAAAAAATCACTGGAAACTATAATGTGATTCAGTAAGTCATTATGTTTGTAGAAAGTGGTTCGAAATTGCATTGTTATGCAGTAAGGGTGATTATCCTATTGGTTGTCCTTATGTTTGGAGAATCATTACTCTTTATAATTTTCTTTCTTTAATCTTAGTCCTCGATGACCCGAGAAATAAAATATCTTCTTCATGTATGTAAATTCTTGACATATATGTCATTACTTGCGCGAATTTTTTTTATCTGGACTCCATTAGTAATAGAATGAGAGTATACATAATGTTGCTTTAAAAAAAACATAAACTACTTTGAAAACTAAAATGCTGAAAAACACTAAATAATGGTTATTAATGTAGTGGCTAAGAGTAAATGTGTGTCATGTTCATTTGTATAAGGGAATCCAACATAATTTCAACGACAACAAAATTAACCTTAAACTTAAAAAGGTAGGCACAAAGAGTTGGAGTAGAGTTTTAATTCATGTGGATAAGTTAATAGATCTAGGTGGATATCAGTGGTCACCCACCTTTTCTACTGACTCACCGCAATTCTCCATCTTGGTAGTTTTTCATCTACAATTTTTCAGGTTCTAAATTTTTGGGGTCGTTTTGAGGCCTTAAATGATGTTTTCTGTCCATTCGGGGGCCTAGGGTGGCCATGTCCTTTCCAGGCCTACCAACAATTCTATTTCTTAGTTAGATATTTCCAAAAAGCTATTGTGCGCCCCAAACATAGATTGTATGAAAAATTTGTACCCCTAGGAAGTTGACATTTCAACTAGCCAACTTGGGGCCCACAATCCTTTTGGAGCTTTGTCTCCTAGGGTTAGGATTTTGGATCTTTAAGGTTTAATACTATATGTTAAAATGCCATTTTCGGCAGGGTAATGTCTTCTTGTGAATGAGGGTAGCCGACACCTCTCTCTTCAAAGATAAGCTACTACCATTCTAGCTACCTTGTATTACTTTACATTTATAGTCTTCTCCTATTACATTCATTAATTGAACTTGGGTTTCACTATATTAGTATGCTCTTTACAATATTCCAGCGTGTGTGCATTTTTCCATTCATATTCCTAGATTTCATTTCATTCTCTATACAACCCAGATTAGTTGTATTAGAGAAATATGCTCTTTGTTGTTTCTCGGTGCATGTCCCCGATGACGTCATGGTTAAATATATTAGAGGGTTATTACTCTGTTCAAATTTTTTTTGACATCGAAAAGATCACATTTGGGCTCCTTAAAGCCCTTCCCCATTCAAACAATGAGGAAAAAGTTACAGGAGATAGATAACGAAGATGAGTCTACAACATTTGCGACAAAACCCACTATGGTGAGCATTGTTGATGTCCTCAAGGAGGAATTATACCCTGCTAGAAACTATGATTACCAGAACACAAGATGGAAACTATGCATGAGGAGAGAGACCAAATGATGCTAGAATACACCAATATATTCCATACCTCATGCTCAAAGTTGGGTATCAGTGACTCCATGCGGCACTTGATTTTGAAGTACCACAGTGTCCTACATAGGTACATCCAAATATAGATGGATTTCTTTGACATCTCCTCACAAGGATTTGCTTATTGATATGTTGTCAAAATCGAGTATAAATTTAAGCACCAAAATAAGCGGGAGTTTGGGTTTGAAAATCCTCCGCAAAAAAGAATGGTAAAGGTGGCCCTAACTCATAGAACAACAGACAAAGCAAGGAGAGCCAACTTCAATACAACCAATCCAAGTCGTAGGAAAATACATGTAATGGGAAGTCGAAGAAATAAACTAGAAAGTGGTGCAAGTTCCACAAAATCCCCTGACACAACATCGATGAATGTCGCTCAAAATAATGATTGCTAGCCAAGATTAAATAAAAAGAAGATGGATCTAGGTCATACTCTAATTTAGAGAAGGATAAGGGAAAGTGAATCATTGACGCAAAACCCAGTGATACCATAACAACCATAAATATCCAACCAGAAGATTTAGAGGAGCTGGAGGAGGGGGATTACCTTTTCCATTCACATATGTGGGTGAAGGGGATTCCACTACATTTAATTGTTGACAATGGTAGCCAAAAGAACCTAATCTCATATGAGGTCATCAAGAGATTGAAGCTACCGACAATGTCACACCCCCAACCTTACACCTTCGTTTGGTTGATCTAGGGATGCAACATCCGCGTCAACCAATAATGTCACATGTGCTATGACATCAAGCCCTTCAAAGATGAGTTACTATGTGTTGTTGTCCTGCTTGAATTTTGTGATGCTCTTTTAGGTAAAAAATTTATGTGGAAACGTCATGTTGTTTATGAGTCTAGGTCGTGTAGTGTCATTGTTGCTTTGGGAGGCCAAATCTACAGGGTACCAAAGGTAGTTCCAAATAATACAATTTCCTTTCTCTCGACAAAGAAATGCCGAAAGGTAATCTCTCAGATTGGAAAATTTGTCCTCTTCATGGTTTGATTAGAATATGAATAGAAGGCCATTGCAACCACCATGACCTTAGCACAAGGTCTCTCTACACAACAAAATAAAGTGGACAAAGTTGTAGAGGAATTTAGAGATATCTTCGCTTCACCTATGGGGATGCCTCTACACTACTAGGTCAAACATTGAATAGAATTGATTCTTGGTACTCCTTTACCTAATGACCCAATATATAGAGACTATTTTATAGAGAACAAGGAAATAAACATCAAATTCATGTCCTCATCCAAAAGGGCCACATTCGACCAAGCTCCTCACCTTGTGGGAGCCTAATTATATTGGTGCATAAGAAGGACAGGACATGGAGACTCTGTATTGATTATAGATCCCTAAAAAAATCACTGTTAAGAACCGATACCCGATCCCCCATATTGACGATCTTCTTGATCAACTTAAGGGCACCGAGTTCTTTAGTAAGATTGATTTGAAGTCAGGCTACCACCATGTCCCGATTGAAAAAACTAGTGTATGGAAGATCAAATTCAAGTCTAAAGAAGACATTTTTAAGTGACTGGTCATGCCTTTTAGATTGATTAATGCTCTGACAACATTCATGATGACGATGGATGATATCTTGCGTCCATTCAAAAAATATTTTGTGGTTGTATATTTTGATGATATCCTCATCTTCAACATATTTTGGGTAGAACATTTGCAACACATTTGTCACACACCCACTATGGAAAAATAAAATTTTCGCCCTCTTTTTCGAGGGACAAAATCCCCAAATTCCTACGAGGGCCTAGTGCAGGCTATCTCTTCCCTTATCCTTCTCCATGTGATCCATGGTTATGACCACAAGCCTTACCAAAAGGCTCTCCCGACTTTTGCGTTTCATAATTACTTTGTGCGAGCTCTCCCCGACTCCCTATCCTTTGAAACGCCGAAACCTGAAATGGGGTTAACGAGCTCTTTGGATCCTCTTTTTCCCTACTCCATGTGACCACCTTCGTGACCATGCACTAACACCAAATGGCACTATTGAAACTCGACTTTCGGGATTCCTGTTGCAAGGAACCCTTCTTCCTTCAATCTCCGAAACCCGAAATAGGGCTAAGATTCTTGGCTCCCTCCCTTAAGCCTTCTCCAGGTGACCCTGTCCTGTGGCCTAGGGCTACTCCTCCGAGTACTTCGATTTTCTCGATTCGAAGAATCATGATGCAGTGCTTCCGCCTTTGCCTTTCAAATACTTGAAACTCGAAAGCCCGATACCATCCATAACTACGGTCTAGATCTTCAACTTGATCAACGACCCAGATCAAACCCCGACATTCTATCTTTTGGGATTCTGGCAGGGTCTTCACTCCTATTTCCCCGATGACCAAACCCCAGTGGCTTCTGGATCTCTGCCACGTGTTCTCCAAAATGGATGCCCCTGATTCTTTTAGAGACTCTCCTTTCGCGATTTTGGGGAAGTCCTCCCTCAAATTTCCCAGTGTCTAAATCCCCGGTGAATTAAATCAATGGTCCGGATCTAAGTTAGATTGATGACCCAAAAGCCCCGTGATCTAATGGCTATGATCTCTCTTAAATAAATCGACTAAGATTAAGTCGTGATTTCAAAGAACTCCTCCCATTGACTTCTTTCAACAACGAGTCAACGAAATGCCTAACACTCGCCATGCATCCTCTACAAATGGACGGTCCAGATCTCTTCTCGGGACTTTAACAAGTCTCTCTCTCTTGCTTATACAAGGGTTAACCTCGTGCACCTTCTCTCAGATCCAACAAATATTGGTCCTCGATGCTAGATCTGACGGTCTAGATCAGATCTTTTCCCTCCATCTTTTCTTCGAGTCTCTCGTTTCAAAATTTTCCTTTGGGGACAAATTCCTCCCGTTCTCCGGGCTCCCGGTAACCGATGTTCCGAATCCCTTTCTTCCTGTTGTAAGAAATCAACGGTCGATCGTTTCACTTGATCGATGACTCTTATTCCTCCTGAACTTTGAGCGTTCAACAGTCCTGCTGTTAACCTCTTTGCAAGTTCGTTAGATCCGACAGTCGTGACAGACCTCAGATCCTCCAAAATGATCTCATCCATTCATCCTCCAAACGAAGGGATACTCTCTTTCGTTACTTGAACTTATTGCTATCCTTCCTGAGCTTTGTCAGATATGAAGGAACTTAAGAGCTTCACGCTCTTTCTCCTGGACTAAAACACCTAAAGGGATCTTCGACACAACTATCGCGCTTCTTCATCAAGTCTAGGACTTTAGGGGTTCTGGGTTTTCGTTTTCCTCATCGAGAGTCCATGTATGTCTGCACTACCTTTCTTGAGCTTAACAAACTCCGTCCTCCAAGGGACTCAGAGTGACTAAGCGAGTAAACCTGCATACATGAGACTACGCCTAATGGTCGACGAACTCACAGTTCATGACTCTGGCTTATGCCACCACAAGACACAAGTATTTACGAGTATAAAACATCTTCTAACCATGTAATTTATTATTGGCCTAATTATACAACCAAGAAGTAAGGAAAGGGACACGGTATATCCACTCAGAAAATCAAGCACAATTCCTGAAACACACACAGTATAACCAATTCATGCCCAGTTATATCTAAATTACACAGTGTAGGAAAATACTTATTTATTACAGGTTGCTGCCAACCAATTGATTGTGGGTGTTCATACTTCCACCCGACCATAGGAACATAGGCATTCATTCTTATCACTCTAGCCACCCCCGTTCCAAGCCATGATATCACCAGGGAACTCTCACACGTCTCGAGGGTTCTTCCTCCATTTCCGCTTCTGTTTGGGTCTTGTCCTCTGTAACTCAGATATTTCTCTCTATTATGGCCTTGACGAGGTTTATCTGATGCTCGCTCAACATCAAACTCGCAACCTTCTGTTCATCATTCGCTGGAGAGAGTCGCACATCTCCCTTGCGAGCTTACGCTCTTTCGTCTGGTGTCTCCTCTCCCATGTGTATCCCTCTTACCTTGGAAGGTTTTTCGACCTATCCTGTTCCTTATGTCAGAAGGAAGCTCAGGTCTACAGGTCCCTGTGGTACTTTGGGCTGACAACCCATGTTTCCATTCATGGGGGTGGTTGATTGTTCAACCACCAGTCCTTTCTTCATTAACTGATTTCTCTCCTCTAGTGATATCATGGGAAGTACTTTCAAGGCTTCACCTCCACAATCAGTTATTGGAAACTCAATCAATAATACATTTACATTTTCCTCATGACTTAGCATGGTAATTCCTATTTTATGATTAATTACAAATTGGGGGAAACAGGGTGTTACAATTCCCTCCCCCTTAAAGGAACACCGTCCTTGATGTTCTTTCTCAAAAACACCTGTCATGCCTTTCTTATTCAGCTGTTTCAGAAATCTTGATCTTTCTTTCTCGGTCAGGTCCTTTATTAGACCCTTAGTCTTGGTCACTTGCTTTCAATAATTCTTGGACAATAAGCATGTTAATCATAGTCTTATGCGAAAACATTGCATAAAAAATTTCTAGGAAAATTTTCATAATCTTAGCACAATAATTATCTGTGCAATTTTTGGATTTGTATCCACATGGTTGTTTTGTTATCCAAGCTTATCGCTTTCCTTGACATACCCATTGGGTGAATAATCCCAATCAATGGTTTACAATAACTACCAAGGTTTCATCTTCCTTGCGGTCACGCACCCTCTAGGCTCAGGTTCAGGCATCCCCTTCACTACTACACAGTCCCTTGGGTGATCCATCTTGCCTTGCCGAGTTTTCTTTTTTTTTTTGGCACAAAAAGAATTCTAGAGACTCCATTGATTCTTACAGTCGAGGCGTCCCTCAAACTTTCTTTGTTGAGGCATCCCTCCAGCTTGTTTTACCTCAATACAATATATTTCAGGCGATCTTGGCTTATCACGGGGTTCTCATGGCTCAGTAGTATCCATTTCTCATGCTTTTCAACTTGACAGCCTTCCGGCTCAACGAAAGTTAAGGACAAAGGTTACTCTCCTTATCTTGGCACATAAATAGATAGGTACGAAGGTTACTCTCCTTCTCCCGACTCAGTCATAGATAGGGACAAAGGTTACTCTCCTTCTCCCGAGTCAGTCTCTATTTCCTATAGCCTTCTGGCTCAACAAAAGTTAAGGACGAAGGTTACTCTCCTTCTCCTAGCACAAAAATAGATAGGGACGAAGGTTACTCTCATTCTCCTGAGTCAGTCTCTATTTCTTGCGATCAGAACATACCCCTTTCCACAGTTCTTCCTCGAACCCGAGAGATCAGTCTCTCATTTATGCACTCTTCACAGATATTTTCCTTTCATCTGTATCATAGGCATGCAAAAATTCATGAGACATTATCATAAATTTTAAATTCAGATTTTTATTGCAAATCTGTCACCTACAGATTTCCCATTCCACAATTTGTTTTCATATTTGTTCCGCATAGGAACTAGATTCATAATTATGGGACTTTCCTTCCCATAACATTTTAGCTCAACAAGAAATCGATCTTCCTTATGGGCTTACAACATTGCCATATCCAAGACTCTTTCTTCCTGCAATCATTTCTCAGCTAATCAAATTGTTAGTTCTCATGCACATAGATTTCTTTCGCACCTTTTCAACTTCATCACAACCATTTCAGAATTGTGCATACTAACAATCAAATTCACTTTCTCAAAAGGAAATACCATTACTTGCAGTTTGGCTCAACATGCAATTGGTCTTTCCTATGGGCTTACCTCACTGCCATATCCATGACCCTTTGCTTCCTTCAATTCATTCTTTCCACAGCCAAACAAACTGTTAGTCTCATCTCAACATACCAAACTTTTCAAAACGTAATTCAACATTTCAAAGGGTTTTAACAAATGTGCCAATATCCATGGCCACATTCATAACCAATGCACTCTTGCATTGATTTCAAGTTTGTCACACTTTATGACAGGTTCTTGGCCATGAGGTGTTGGAATTTAACCAACCTTTTCCTCATATGGTTTATTCGATTTCTTTCATTCTTACAACATGACCATACTTCCTGCTATAAACCGATCACGATCCCAAATCAATACACATGAACTCAAAAATTTCACATGAATGCCTTTACGCATTCCTTGATTGTCAATGCATTCATGACATATCAATTCATGAATTATTCCAAGGGTTACAAACAATGTTTACTACCAGAGGTTCATACCTCCATCATTCAGGTTCTCCTTTCTGAGTCATACCTTACTTGGGTATCCAAGGCATACAACTTCCTTTCAAGTTTATGCATAACACTAAGACAATAACATATTTCAGAAGGGGTTCTAATCAAATCCCTTCATACCTTGTGCCACATAGGCACGAATATCTTTATACCGTTTCTTGGATGCTAGCACTCTCTTTCTGATCTCTACCTCATCAACAATGCTTTAGCAAGATTTTCACAGTCTCGTCGACAATATTTCGACTGCAGCCTTCCCATGGTCACCCTCTGCTTGAGGTTGTTCATTATTGGCAACTGTCTTTCTCAACAGTTCCAATCTTATTTTTTTCTACATGTGACATACACCATAGGCACATTAGTCGTCATGTAAATTAAAATGCAAGTACCATAACATTTAAATGAATAAAATATTTTCAGACATGTCCCAGCATATCTGTATGTACTTCATCACACTATCCTTAATGTTTGAATGAGTTCCACACAACAATTCTCAATCTTTTTCACAGTAATACAACCATCATCACTATGGTGTCAAAACATTTTCATTCATCAATGTACTAGATTTCTCATCCCATAGAAAACATATTACACAACAAGGAAATAATTGAGGGCTCTCCCCTTCTTCAAATTCTTTCTACATCCCCTAAGGATTTTCATCCCAGTCGAGTTATCTCTAAGGTCTCACTGCCTTTTCTTAATCATGGCCTCAACCAAGACTAAGTAGTTAAACGTACTCATTTATTCATTTAATCATACTCAGGGGGTTTACTTGCATTTTAGCAACTATACCGGTTTCCACGACGGTTCTTTTAATCCTACGACTCTGTTAAAAAATTTAGGGTTCTTAGGGTGAGGAAAGTGTTCCTCCTTTTCTCCCCCTTTTACTTATGCAATTTACTTCTTATTGTGGTCTTCCTGTTCTTTTCTTGAGCATCCTTAGTTAGGTCTCACCCTAATTTTTTTTTTTTTGGAATACAACAACATGCTTTAACAACAAACTTTTTGTTCATAGTGGACCATGAACCTGTGCATCCTGCACATTACCATTCGGTTATCAAAATGGTCACATTCAGTTGTTAGTCTTCTATTAATTACATGATACTTTAAAAATGTAATCCATGATTCTTATATATAGACAGGCTTTGCAGCCCATTGTCCAACCTTCAACAATTATTAGGGTTGTGACTCTGTTCTTTTGATAGAGTCTTTACATAGTTTCTTCATAGGGAACTCCTTTAGCATGCAAATTCTTTATTGTACATCCATCAATATCTGTGATGGTCTCAAGTTCGAATTAGCTTCAACTTGTTAATAAGCATTCTTTAAGGGACATAGACATACATTTTTGACATGCATTCTAGATTATGCATCCACACATGTTCTCGGTTTTTGCTAACTTACATCCACGATGTACTTAGCTATACTCATAATCGTAAGCTTGTGTGCAGTTGCCATAGGTAGATTTTACAGCCCACATGCATCTTTACTGTTAAGATTAGTAAACTCAGGATCGTTCACAATCCTTCTCATGTGATGCTCAAAGGCATAATCATTTGTCTCTTATTATGACAAGAGAGCATCTTTGCTCATTTAATTTTTATCTAATTATATTAGTATTTCTTGAGGAGATGGAATACATTCCCCTCAGGCTATTATTTGGAACAAAACTTTCATGACTCCCTAGAATGGAGCCAACTATGCATTCATAGTATTCACTCAATCTCGACAAGTGCAATGCTTGCCTCACGTTTCACTCATCAGGGAAATCATATTGGGCCTCTAGTATACTTATACTCTTACATCATACATGTGCATATGTCACACACTTGATATCATTCGTATCTAACTGGTATCGATATCAGGCTTCATATTAAGAAGCTTCATAATTCTTTAAACCGATAAAATCAAGCAGACACACATGACTAAGTATTCATCATACTAGCTCATGCCTCTTCTTCACGTGACCACCGAAGGTGACCACGATCCAAACTAAAAGGCACTTCACATTTCGCGATTTCAGGATTCCTATTGCAAGGAACTCTGGTCCCTCGATCTCCAAAATATGAAAACCCGAAAGATCGAGGCTAAGGTTTTCTTGGCTCTTTTATCCACATGACCCTTTGCTCGGAACCTGGGGTCAACTTCTAGACATGCGTCGGGATCCTGTGTTTCGGGGAATCCACAGACAATGCTCCATCATTTTCCAAACTTCTGATCCACGAGGGTCTGACAACCTAGATCCCACGGTCCTGATCTCTCTGCCAATCAACGGTCCTGATCAAATCCCATCTTTCCACCTTTCGGGATTCTGGTGGGGTCTTCACCTCCTAACTCCCGATTTCAAATCCCCGAAATGTGTATGCGTCAGATCAACGATCCACCGCCCATCTTGATCCAATGACTCAGGTTCGATGTCAAGATTTCATGACATGGGAGTTCTCAAAACTCTGCCCATTGACTTCTAAACCTCCGACTCCCGAAGATTCAATTACACCAGATCTACGGTTTAGGTCATCCACTAACCAACGGCTCTGATTGAATCAGTGATTTACCTTGCGCGACTTTGGGAAAGTATTCGCTTCAATTTTCCCAATAGCCAAAACCTCGAAGCTCTAGATCAATGACTCTCATTGATTCCAATCTAACAGATACTATTCCTCCCGAAATTGTGAGTGATGAGAGGTTATCAGCCTTATCTTCTCTGCCGATCTACTAGATATAACGGTTCACAGAATTTCGGTATTCCTCCCTCCGAAAATTCCACCATCCGTTCAGATTTTCAATGCCTTCCAACCACAAACTTGGCATCAACTCTTCTGGAATCAACCTCTGCGTTCAACCTCCGGAGCTTTCAAACTTTCAACAAGAATTCCCAAAATCACAGGTTCAATTATGCAGTCCTTCTTCTTAAAGAGTAATGCAGATAACAATATCTCTTTTTGTGACTCGTGCATGAGCTCAAGTAGGCCAAGTGTTGTAACCATGCTCTGATATCATTTTGTCACACACCAACTATGACAAAATAATTTTTTCGCCCTCTTTTTCGAGGGACAGAATCCCCAAATTCCTACGGGGGCCTAGCGCAGGCTATCTCTTCCCTTAGCCTCCTCCATGTGATCGATGGTTATGACCACAGGCCTTATGAAAAGACACTCCCAGATTTCGCGTTTCAGAATTCCTTTGTGCGAGCTCTCCCCGATTCCCTGTCCTTTGAAACGTCGAAACACGAAATGGGGTTAACGAGCTCTTTGGCTTCCCTTTTTCCCTACTCCATGAGACCACCTTTGTGACCACATGCTAACACCAAATGGCACTACTGGAACTCAGCTTTTGGGATTCCTGTTGCAAGGAACCTTTGTTCCTTCAATCCCTGAAACCCGAAACAAGGCTAAGATTCTTGGTTCCCTCCCTTAAGCCTTCTCTAGGTGACCCTATCCTGTGGCCTAGGGATACTCCTCTGAGTACTTCAGGTTTCACGATTCGGAGAATCATGATGCAGTGCTTCCGCCTTCCCGTTTCAAATCCATGAAACTCGAAATCCCTATACCATCGAGATCTACGGTCCAGATCTTCAACTTGATCAACGGCCCAGATCAAACCCCGACATTCTATCTTTTGGAATTTTGGTGGGGTCTTCACTCCTATTTCCTTGATGACCAAACCCTGGTGGCTTCTGGATCTCTGCCACATGTTCTCCAAAATGGACGCCCTTGATTCTTTCAGAGACTCTCCTTTCATGATTTTGGGGAAGTCCTCCCTCAAATTTCCCGGTGTCAAAATCCCCGATGAATTAAATCAACGGTTCGGATCTGAGTTAGATCGACGACCCACAAGCCCCATGATATAATGGCTATGATCTCTCTTAAATCAATCAACTAGGATTAAGTCGTGATTTTGCGACTCGTGAGTTCTAAGAACTCCTCCCGTTGACTTCTTTCAACAATGAGTGAACGGAATGCCTAACACCCGCCACGTGTCCTCTACAAATGGACGGTCCAGATCTGTTCTCGAGACTTTAATGGGTCTCTCTCTCTTGCTTATATGAGGGTTAACCTCGCGCACCTTCTCTTAGATCCGCCGTCTATCGGTCCTCGGCGCTAGATATGACGGTCCAGATTAGATATTTTCCCTCTGTCTTTTCTCTGAGTCTCTCGTTTTGGAATTTTCCTTTGGGGACAACTTCCCCCTGTTCTCCGGACTCCTGGTAATCGATGTTCCGAATCCCTTTCTTCCCGTTGGAAGAAATCAACGGTAGATTGTTTCACTTGATCGACGACTCTTATTCCTCTTGAACTTTGAGTGTTCAACAGTCCCGTTGTTAACCTCCTTGCAAGTTCGTTAGATCTGACGGTTGTGACATACCTCATATCCTATGAAATGATCTCATCCTTTCATCTTCCAAATGAAGGGATACTCCCTTTCGTTACTTGAACTTCTCTCTATGCTTCCTGAGCTTCGTTAGATATGAAGGAACTTAATATCTTCACGCTCTTTCTCCTGGACTAAAACACTTAAAGGGATCTTCTACACAACTATTGCGCTTCTTCATCAAGCCTAGGAATTTAGGGGTTCTGGGTTTCCGTTTGCCTCACCGAGAGTCCATGTATGTCTGCACTACCTCTCCTGAGCTTAACAAACTCCGTCCTCCAAGGGACTCAGAGCGACTAAGAGAGTAAACCCGCGTACATGAGACTACACCTAATGGTCGACGAACTCACAGTTCGTGACTCTGGCTTATTCCACCATAAGACACAAGTATTTACGAGTATAAAACATATTCTAACCATGTAATTTCTTACTAGCCTAATTATACAACCAAGCATTAAGGAAAGGGACATAGTACATTCATTCAGAAAATCAAGCACAATTCCTGAAACATACACAGTATAACCAATTCATGCCCAGTTACAACTAAATTACACAGGGTAGGAAAATACTTATCTATTACAGGTTGCTGCCAACCAACTGACTATGGGTGTTCGTCCTTCCACCTGACCATAGGAACAAAGGCATTCATTCTTAGCACTCTGGCCACCCCCGTGCCAAGTCATGATATCACCAGGGAACTCTCACACTTCTCGAGGGTTCTTCCTCTGTTTCTGCTTCTGTTTGGGTCCTGTCCTCTGTAACTCATAGATTTATCTCTGTTATGGCCTCGACAAGGTTTATCCGATGCTCGCTCAGCATCAAAATCGCAACCTTCTATTCATCATTCGTTGGAGAGCTCCATGCATCTCCCTTGCGAGCTTACGCTCTTTCGTCTGGTGTCTTCTCTCCCATGTGTATCCCTCTTACCTTGAAAGGTTTGCCAACCTATCCTGTTCCTTCTGTCAGAAGGAAGCTCAGGTCTGCAGGTCCCTGCGGTACTTCGGCCTAACAACCCATGTTTCCATTCATGGGGGTGGTTTATTGTTCAACCACCAATCCTTTCTTCATTAACTAATTTCTCTCCTCTAGCGATATCATGGCCAGTACTTTCAAGGCTTCACGTCCACAATCAGTTATTGGCAACTCAATCAATAATACATTTACATTATCCTCATGCCTTAGCATGGTAATTCCTATTTTATGATTAATTACAAATTGGGGGAAACAGGGTGTTACAACATTAAAGAGATCCTTAGCACTATATAACAACACAAGTTATATGCCAATGTAGATAAATTCTGATCTGACATGCAAAGAATTCAATATATAGGATATATCATGGATGAAAATGAGGTGCATGTGGACCCAACCAAGATCCAAGTCATTCACGATTGGACAACCTCGATGACTCTAATAGATATCCATAGATTCTTAGGCCTCCCCAACTTCTACCATAGGTTCGTGTTGGGGTTCTCTCATATCGCTTGGACTTGAAGCCAAGTGACCAAGGGTGGAGATAAAGCCAATTTTTCCTGGTCTGAGTGACAAAAGAAGGAATTCAAGGATCTGAAACACCACCTCTAGTAATTGACACCAATCCTCACTCTTCCAGACCTATAACATTCATTCAATATTGAGATAAATTTCTCCAACTATGTTATCAATGCAATCCTCACTCAACATGGACGTCCAGTGGCCTATCACAATGAGACATTGTCTGTTATGGTTCCTAGGTATCCCACCTATGACAAGGACATGTACTCCAATGTGCATGCATGTCGACAATGGAAGCATCATATTTTGGGAAAGAAAATGATCATCCACACTAATCACAAGCCTCTGCAATTGATGTATACACAGGTAAAGTTAAAAAATGATTGCGATCGACAGTGGTCCATGTACTTATAAAAATTCCATTTGAACATCAAGTACAACAAGGATAGAAAAAACTGTGTTGCAAATTGCCTTAGTCGGGCCTTGGTTGTGGCACTAAACATAGTTCCTAACTCTTGTGGGAAAGAGACCTTTAGGTGGCCTCAATTGTATGACAACGGCCTTGAATTCACTTCTACATATAAGGAACTGGGTGCAGGTAAACTAGTTCCATATTTTCACCTCTAGGATGCACTTTTGTGCTATTTGGGCCATCTTTGTGTTCCTTTAAGTGAGCATACCAAGCTAATTTGGGAGGCACATTATAGTTGGGTAGCAGGGAACTTTGGCGTGGACAAGAAGGTGGCGGTACTTTAGAAGTATTTCTACTGGTCAAAACTGTAACATCCCTAGTTTTAATCCCCATAAATTATCATGTAATCATATAAATGTGATTTAGGTTGGTGAGTTGATGTGTTGGGGCAAAGATCCCGTGTTAGTTTAATGTAGCCGAAGGTTGATTGGTATATTATGTGCATGGAAATAATTAATACAAATAGTAATCGCTGGCTGCGATACAAAAATGATAAAGAATGATGGGGGGCTATGATTCCACAAGAGAGAGGGATCCAAGGAAGAATTATTCATGGATATTAATCCAAACCCACATTTTTGAATTATTATTATTATAGGGTAAAACTTCTATTTGTTGTTGAGTGTTCCTTAATCCAATCATTAAACTCTTGTAAGAGGGTGGGTGTGAGGAGTCACATCCCATAGTTATTGGAGAGAATGTGCATGAGTACAATCAACTTGTGGAAGACTGTAAGTCAATTTATGCAAGCAAACAAAGAGAGGAAATTCATATGGCCAAGGGGGTAGTTTTTGGACAGTCACATTTTTGCATAGAGATAAGTTTTTACGTGTAGTTTTTGGGTAGCAAGAGAGGAGCTGAGTACTGGGAAGAACACCAACCATGTTGGGCTTGAAGGAAACCATTGTTGGGTTGTGTTTTATGTTGAGAAAGAGGATTATGTGCCTGTGAACCGGGTTGTAATCATGTGAAGTGTTTTTATGTTGAGAAAATGAATCAAGAGCCTTGTGAGGGATGTTATGAGCACTCCTGTAGTAGTTGGGAGGATTCTTGATAAATTAGATGCACTGGATCCCTGGAGGGAAGTAGGAAGGCCCGAGGGAATGTGTGCAGTGAAGGGGGATCCCATTCCTTGGGTTGTGCAGGCTGTGGGGAACAACGAGAAACCTAGGATTTAGGGTTACCGTGTGTGGAGAGTGGATAGACAAAGGGACAAATCTACTTGTGGAATCATGGCCTCAGCTTGGGGGTGGATTTTTTTGAGAGAAAATGAACAACAATGCCTATGGCTTGGAGGTTCATCCTTCGTGTGCAACCAATTGGTTAATTATTCTAGATAAGTGTAGCGCACCTTTTTCTGGCTACCAAGGCTTAAACGCTCTTAAAAGAAATCTATAACACCCCTTTGTACATAACTTATACAGGCATTATATAATCCACATGTGTTTAAGTAAAGAAATACATTTAAGCTCAGAGTAAACATATTATTTACTGCTATAATAACAATCAATAACATTAACACTAAATTGATATGCACAACAGAATACATGATGATTATAATACACAGAGATATAAAAACATAATTAAAGGATCATCTGGTACTTATCTTTGAACAGTGGTAGTTCCACCAACCAAGTGCAGGCCTTCCACGAACCTCCCAGCCTTATACCACACTGCTCATTAGCTCAGCAGTGGGTCACCCCTGAGATAGGACTAAGATCCACCCCAAGACAAGGAATCCTAGGCTAGGCTAAGGTTACAGGGAAACAACACACAACCACAAGGATGGAATTCTCTCCCAGAAACCTCCCACGCTCACTGCCCACAGAACCTCATTCCCCACATGCCTGTTCCACCCCAGGAGTATACACCTTCTCTGTCACCTGGACAGTCCTTCGACTGCTAATCTCCCTTGCCTTGGGTTACAGGAACATGCCGGACTAGAAGTCTCCGGGCTCTATGGCAGCTACAAGGTTCCTTCCAGGAGTTCTCTCCTTCCTCTGCACTCTCTCTCACCTAGAGGGAGTTGCTCACAGGTCCAACAACATGTTCTTCCAACTTCAACCACCTCTCTCACCCGGAGAGAGTGTTGTACAAAATGGCCAACAAGCCACACAAGATCAAACACTACAGTCCATCACAATCAATGGGAATCCAGACACGAACACCCCAGGGCAGCTCTAGACAAGTGCAACAACATAACCAGGCTTAGCAGGGACATGACACTTCCATTTTCTCAATTTGGCAACACAGGATAGACTCACACTCTGGATTTTCAGGAATGCGTGATGAGTCGTCCACGCAGGGGTCGATTCAGACTCCCCGATTTAGAATAGAGAAGGGGTGTACCATATTTCCAGAACAAACACAGACTCTTTCCCAAAATCAACACAGGGAATGTACATACTAACACATATCATCATCTAACCTGCAAAAAGAAGTAAAACAATGAGCTACAACAAATTAATTAACTAAATAAAAATACACATGTCCAGGAAATAAAAAGACAATTTGAATTATGAAATGTATAAACAACACACTAAACATCACCAGACTGCTGGTGGGCCCCCCAACAAGTCGTGTCTACCCTCTACAAGCACACCACAAACTTCAACATGCCGAATTCACCATGAAAGTCAAAAACGCAGTTCTGGCACTATTCTGGCAATGTAAAAACTCAAACAGAGCAAAATCATTTTTCTGGCAATTCTAATGCTTATGATACTTGGTTAAAAATCTAATGATCATCCTGGTAGTATTTATAGCAAACCAGGTGGTCGACCACAGGAGGGTCGAACCACCTCTAAATTCGACAAATTACATTAAATGAGGCCATAACTAACAAAACAAAGGAACCCAATAAGCGCCCTCTTTGGACAACTAAAATCGAGTTGTCTTGAGGTTAGTAGCTGGAGGGGGTGGTGACAAACCAAACCCATGTGCTCGATTTGTCCACCACTGGCCGCCAATACCATAACCGCCAACTTGCCTTGCGTTTTGTGCAATACTGGGTGCCAGAACGAGTGCTGGATCAAGTACCGGAACGAATGCTGGATCAAGTGCCGAAACAAGTGCCAGACCAAGAAACATGGTGCGTTTTGCCCTGTAACAACATAAAAACATGAATAAACTCTTGGAAACCATAAAATATGATAAATTAAACTTGACTGAATCAAAAAACACGTATTATACGTACCTCATGCCGATTGTATCATTTTACCATAAAATTCTTCAAAAAGCTCCTTTGGAAGATAAAAAACACATATGTACATATGACAAAAAGTGTATAATAACGTCATGAAGATGATCATATCTCGGGCCCAACAATTATTATGCTTAATGTTTAGTTGGAATTGATGACAGTGTGTAAATAACTGTGTATAAGGAAATTTAACATGGGGGTGACCAACGATACCTTCACTAGTAGATTCATACACTAGTGCACATAATCACCCTAGCCCACCCTTCCCAAAAGGAAAATAATTCAAATCACTTAATTTCAATTGAAATTAGGGTTCTAGAGAGGAAACCAAAGAGAACTTGTAAAAATTCTCCAAAGGTGGAGGAGTGGGATGATTTGAAAATCCTTAGACACCACTTATTCTTTACATACATACATGCAACATCTAACTTGATCTAGAATAATTTACTGATCATATTGAGGTGATTTGCAGAATTATGATGATGTGCTTTTTACCCAAAAAAACTCATGAAATGATGATTAGTTTGTTGAATGATGAGACGACAGAACGTAAAATAAAAGAGCTCAAATTACATATAGATATGGCATATATCACTTCATCTTCAAAGCCCCTTTAGATAACATAACTCTTCTTCATCATCTCAAAAGACCAAATTACATTACAATATGTTTGCAAATGGCCATTTTAATGGAATCTCTTTAATTCCATTACTCAAAATAATAAAATAAGTACATAATTGAAATCCTTGCAAAATTCTAAAAAAAAAGACTATAAAGTCGACCAAATTCTAAACTAGCTCAATTTCGCCTTCTTCAGCACGCAAGACAATGCACTAAATGCTCATTAATGACATTTTGAGATATTTTTTTTACAAATGACGTCCAATCCAAAAATAGAACTCAAATTCATGATCCTTGCCAAAAATCATGAAAAATGAGTATAACGTTGCCTATGTTTGGACAATATACCTCATGACATGCTTTAGCAGACAACCATACTTGGCCTCTTTTTGCACGTACTTTGAGACATCCGTACACACCTAAGGATTTGTGCCATGCATTGATATCTACGCACCTAGAGATCTATGCCCACATTGATACTCATGCACATTTGAATGTGTGAAGTGTTGAGATCTGCGCCCATATATAGGCCGTGGGATTCAATCCTCCATCCACACATTTTGGCAACTTAAAACTAAATATTGTGGCATCTCGAAATAAGTAGGATTTTTGGCCTAGTGGTTAAGGTGTGGAGTTTATATATGGTAAGTCAGGGTTCGATTTTTGGCCTAGTGGTTAAGGCATGGAGTTTATATATGGTAAGTCAGGGTTTGAGCCCCACCGACTACCATTAATTTGCGCATTTTGTTG
>ML821544.1:0-15933 GCA_009831015.1 Picea engelmannii
CTGTGTAATTGCTCCGTGTTTCGGCTTATGTGTCCTCAGATTGTGTAGCAGCTCCGTGTTTCAGCATCTGCATCTTCGGACTGTGTAGCAGCTTCCGTGTTTCAGCAGCGACTTTAGATAGTTCTGTGTTTCAGCATCGGCCTTGAATACTATTCTGCAAATATGGACATTTATGCGCTTCTAATCAATGGTTAGGTCAAAAAGTAATGTAAAGTATTATGCAAAACAAATTAAACATATAGTGATGAGAAAGGACGTTGTATACCTTGGAGTGATCAGATGAAGTGATAATATGAGTCTAAATATAGGTGATGAAGGGTATAATAATGGTAAAAAGTATGGGAAAAAAGGTACAATATGTGGTCCCAACAGCTAGCAATCTAGGAGTGACCTCCGTTGCTAACACAATCCACTAAGCATATCCTTTATCCAAGAGCTCTTAATCTAACGATATGAGTTATCTGAAAATATTAACTTAAATGCATGCTTATAGACTCATCTTGAGTGCCCCCTTCATGCTAAGAATAAAACTAATGGATAACCCCCTGCATGTGAAGGAAATAATAAATGGATAACCCTTTTATGTGGCACCATCCATGTTGAGAATAGAATAAAATAATGTTGAAAATAAAATAGTGGCAACACCTCACATCCATGTTGAATGTATCCACATAAAAACTATAATTGTTGTCAAATCAACAATTAAAAATGTTGATTTTATCTACAAGAGGACAAGATACCAAAAATAAACTAAAGACATTCTAAAATCAAAGCTCAATTGTATCCCGGTTTAGAAATTAAAAGATGAAGAAAAAAGAAGCTAAATTGGTCTAAAACATCAATCCTATCCTCATGCCATCTCAACGTGAAAAAACAAGTGTCTCTTCTTGGGAAAAGTTCCAAGAATGTATATTAGACAAAGCACCTATCATCATGAAAGAATTTTTTGTACATAAGAGTTGTATCATGGGTTTTGATCGAGTACTTTGGATTTATGAACATGCATTATAGATATTTCTCTCCAAATCAATGTTTTGGTTCATGATTTGTGACTTAGAGTCATGGTATAATCCCAAAAACTCATAATTCATTTGGAGTTGATAAACCATGAAGGGTTAATGAAGGTTTGAACATATGGATCTTTAATTAAGCGATTTGAAATGAATTTGGTTCTTTGAGGACTCAAAATGAGGCATACTAATCAACCATGAGCCAAATAAGGAGATCAGAACTCTAAATAGAAGCCACACAATAGAAGAGTGTCCAAGTGATTTCCCAGTGGGTTTAACAAAGTCAAATTGATGACCAAAGGTAAAAGACAAGATAATAGGCAAAGAGGGGAACCTTAACTAAGCACTAGACATCCCTAAGAAGTTGTACATTTGGACTAAGTTAAGGTGACTCACTGAAGGGTGGTCGAGCATAAGAGAGCCTTCATAATGAAGAATGAGAGGTAACTAAGTCATCATAGGGTGGGTCACACATGGACACGACACAGAAGTTGGCCACACCGTTTTAGCTTTAGTGGGTAGGCATATGTGAATACTAAAGTATCAAATCCATACCTTACACCTCCTAAAATTAAAACATGCATATCATTTTCAACTTTGAAGTTACACATTTTATTCCATAAACTATATACTATGTTAGCCAAATCTTCCTATAAAATTGGCTCCATCTACCTTCATTATTTATTCCCAGGTTCTATTATATCCCCCAAGTAATCATTGTTTGCATACTGAATTCCTCATTGCTTATTAGTTTTTAATAAAACCTTGAAAGAAGAACATGCAAGTGGAGATATTTTATTAAAGTGACCTCAAACACTATGTTCTATAAAGAATTTTTTTTAAAGGAAAGATTTGACGGACTTGGATGTACGATTATATTCTCCAATCAAGAAAGATTTCTATGTACGAATGAATGGTAATACTCTCCATCCAAGGAACTTTCTAGTAAACTTAACTTTACATTAAACAAGTGTTGCCATGCAGCTTAGTCCATGTTGGAGAATTTTAAACTACAATTGATAGTTCGAGGTAAGTTTAAATTACAACTAGTATTGTTATTGGTTCAATTGTAAAGTCAATTCTCAGTTCACTAAATTTGTAGAAAGCGGTAACTGCTAATAGGTTCTTCCATAGCTTATATAGTGCTCCCTACCTTTGCTACTTTCTTTGTTGATGTGGGATGCTACTTCCTTTCTCTATTGTTGCTTATGACTTTGAGTATTCAACATAGGCTGCTAACCAGATCAAAAGGTAGTGAGGTATTCAACATAGGCTACTAGTCGGTTCAGAAGATCATGAGTATCATATTTTAGTTAGAATACATCATCCATTGATATCATAAAACCATAATCAAACCATAAAATTTATATCATGATTGTATCGTTAGATAAGCATCTTTTTACATTCTCCTCATAAAGTTTGGATGTTTTTACAAATTTAATATAAAAATATAAAAATAATTTTACTTTTAAATCTCAATTAAAAATGACAGAACACATATTTTTTTCTTATAAACTCAATTATCATTGTTTATTATTATTATAACTTTATAAACCTTTAAAAAAAGTTGCATGGATTTGGATGCCACATTTTCACACTTCATAATATAACACATTTGCATTGAATATAAGTTCATTCCTCCTTGCAGGCTGGTATTTCTAATACCCTTCCATCAATCAATGATCGGAAAGATTTTGTGTGGGCTAGAGGGTTGGGTACTGAAATTTCCCCACTACAGACGAGGAGCTCCAGAAAGAAAAAGGAAAGTGCTAGCAACCAACCAAAAGCTATTGACATCCCTTCCTTGGATGGGAAGGCCCTTAGAGCGTTGAAGGCATTAGCTCAATCCAAGTGATGTTGGTGCTCTCCCTGAATATTCAAGGGATCAGGGGCACTCTCAAAGCTGCCTCTTTTAGAATATTGCTTGCAGGTACTCTCCCAGACTTAATTTTTCTTCAAGAGACCCTCTCGGAAGAGAAAAAGGCGAGAGACTTTATTCATCGATTTCGCCCTTCCTGGTTCTCTTCAGCTGTGAACTCTATTTGTAATTCTGGTGGCCTCTTGGTCGCTTGGGATCCCTCTGTTTTTGAACTGTCTCCATTCCTGACAGCTGGAGGTATATTGTTGGTCGGACGTCATCAAAAAACAAATCAAGCGGTGGCTTTCCTCAATGTGTATGGGCCCTGCGCTGAAAAAAAAGAAGTTCTGGTCGACTATTGATGAAAGCGGTCTGCTCACCACGCCTAATCTCATTCTAGGCGGCGATTTAAATATCATTCTCTCAGAGGACGAAAATTGGGGGGGAGCCTCTCACACAGGGCAGAACATTGCTTTTTACAGAGATATATTCGCAAAGGACAATTTGATAGATATATTGTCGTCATGTCTGGTCCCCACTTGGAGAAATGGCCGCGCAGGTACTGAATTGATTTCCAGAAGACTGGATCGATTCTTAGTTTCTGACGGTTTAATAACCCAGGCGAGTCTGTCCAAGTCGTGGGTGGAATTACCCTTTGTTTCTGACCACGCTCCCGTCTTATTACAACTGCAAGCCTCATCGATGCACAAAGCCTATCCTTTCAAGTTCAACCATCATTGGTTGGCGGACCGGGACTACTCTCTTATAGTTCATAATGTTTGGCAGAACCCCATCTTTTTGCAGGAATCTAATCACCAGCAACGTATGGTCTGGAAGCTTAAGGTCTTAAAAACCCGCACAAAATCTTAGATCAAAGAAAAAAAGGTTAAAGAAAATCTCATCTTAAATAAACTGGAGATTGTGATTTCTCAGCTCATAACGAAATCTAGCAGAGGCGCCCTTTCTACGGAGGACAGTGAGCTTCTAACTGGTCTGGAACTTAGCAGGAATAACATTCTTCGCGAGGAGGAAAACGCATGGAGGCTAAGGAGCAGAGCCACATGGTTAAGGAGTGGGGATGCCAATACAAATTTTTTTCATAAGGTAGCCAGTTACAATAGAAATAAAAAATTTATTTGGTCCATATCTAATGAGTTCGGTGACTTGCATTCTGGGCAGAAAGCTATAAAAGAGGCGGTTGTTTCTCACTTTTCCCATTTCTACAAGGCCTGTGACAGCCCAAACTTAGTTGATAGTTCCTTCATTGCAAACCTTTACCCAACCATGGTTTCTGAGGAGGAAGCAGTAGAACTTTACAGACCTGTCTCACTGCTGGAGCTGAAATATATTTTGACCCTTTTCAAAAAAGAGAGAAGTCCTGGTCCTGACGGATGGACATTCGAGTTCTTCCTCCATTTTTTTGACCTCATAGGAGATGACCTTCTGCAAATGGTGGAGAATTCGCGATTAAACGACAAAGTCATTGGTAGCATAAACTCCACCTTTCTAGCTTTAATCCCCAAGGAAAATAACTCTTCTACCTTCTACGACTACCGTCCTATCTCACTCTGCAATCTTATCTACAAAATTATTTCAAAAATCCTCTCGAACAGAATCAAGCCAATTTTAGAAAGATGTCTATCTGCTGAACAGATGGGATTTCTCAATGGCAGAAGAATCCAGGATGCCATAGGAGCAGCTCATGAAGGTCTTCATAACATTAAAAAGAAAAAGAAAAAGGCCCTGGTACTGAAGCTTGACCTCAAAAAAGCCTTTGAAAACATCGACTGGGGATTCCTTAGGCTGATTTTACTCTCAGCTGGTTTTGGTATTAAGTTAACAGATTGGATCATGGCCTGTGTTTCTAGTGCATCCTTTGCTATTCTAATTAATGGAGAGGCGACTAAGTTTTTCAGAAGCGAGAGGGGCCTCCGTCAAGGCTGCCCTCTATCACCGTATCTCTTCATCTTGATTATGGGAAGGCCTCGGCCTGCTACTAACAAAAATTGTCTCCGAACAAAAAATCTCAGGTATAAAGGTTTCAAAATTTATAAATTTGGTTCATCTAATTTTTGTTGATGATGTCCTCTTGATGTCAAAGGCCACTCCATCGGAATGGATAGTGATCCTGGAGCTGCTTCAGATTTTTTGCATAGCTTCGGGCCTTAGCATCAATTTTACAAAATCTACAGCTCATTTCTGGGGGTTAACAGAAAATGATCTCTGCTCCTTAAAAGAGTCTCTTCCCTTCACTTTCGTTGATTTAAGTCAAGGATTCAAGTTCCTGGGTTATGTATTAAATCCAGGAGCAAAAAATTCTGAAGACTGGCGCTGGCTGGTGGCAAAGTTTGAACGGAAGATTAGCTTTTGGTGCAACAAGTGGTTGTCCATAGGAGGGCGTTTTATACTCGTCAATTCTGTGCTTCACAGTATTTCAGTTTTCTGGATGTCTTTGGAGAAAATTCCCTCTACGATTCTGAATCTTCTGCGTAGGTTGTCTTTCAACTTTCTTTGGAATGGACAGAAGGACTCTCACCGTATCCATCTCTGCAGCTGGAAAATCTTATCTAAACCTATTCAAGTAGGGGGACGGGGACTCAAAAACTTGGCTATTTTTAACTCAGCTCTCCTAGCCAACTCTTTTTGGCGGGCTTTAACTCATAACAGCCTCTGGCACCGTGTCATTATTGATAAATACTTGGGAAAACAGTCTCTTCTAGATTGGCTCAGAAAACCCTCACACTTGCAGCAGAGGGCGTCCCCATTTTGGAAGGGATTATTATCATCTTCTAATGTCATCTTGCACTGGCTTAGATGGAGGCATGGCTCGGGCACCGACATCTCTCTTGGTAGAGACAAGATTCTTGGATTGGAGAACCGGTCGATCCTCCCTTCCTCTCTTAGATCTCGTCTAGAATCCTGTAATATCATGTGTTTAGCCCAAGCGCGTGTGGAGTCCGTGGTCACCCCTCTGTCGGATACTTGGTACAACAGCAGGCAACTAAATCTTGGCGGAGTCGAGGCATCAATCTGGGATGACTTCCCTCAAGCACTTAGGAGTGCAGGAATTACACTTTCCGATACTTCTGATACTCTCATTTGGGCGAGGGGAGATGCAACAGGTGCCACTACTGTTAAGAATATTTACACGGCGCTACTCCAGCAGCAGAATTTCTAGGTGGACCTGAGGTGGTTTCATCGGCTTTGGAAATGGTCTATTCCCTTAAAGATTAAAATCTTTATATGGCTCTCGGCAAAAGAAAAAACACTTACCTGGGATATGCCGCGAAAAAGAGGCTGGGAAGGGCCAGGGATTTGCAAGTTATGCAATCAATCTACGGAACATATTCACCATATCCTCATTCACTGCCATTTTTCAAGAGTTGTCTGGCAGCGTATTCTCAATCATTTTTCTCTCAACTTTCATTGGGATGATGCCACCGTCCTAGATTGTTTTCTGCGGTGGTCAAAGGAGAAATCTGTTCCTGACAGTTTGGCTGCACATGCTTGCTGGCAGCTCTGGATTGAAAGAAATAAGGCGATTTTTGAAGACCGCGCTCCCTCCATCCTCTCAGTTTTGCATCGAACCCTGTCGGCTTTCTCCTGGCAGTCGTCCACAGTTAAGTCTCTGCCATTACAAGTTTATGAGTTCACACAAAAGCAGGGCTTCACCGTAGCTTTTTTTGATGGAGCTGCCCATTCAAATGGTCTTAGCTGTGGGGCCGGAGGCATTTTCAGATCTCATCCTTCGAGAGTTACCAAGTGGTTCATCAATTGCGGAGCGGGTACAAACACTAAAGCGGAGTTGTTGGGTCTGTGGGCAACCCTCACTCTGGCAACTTTCTGGTCAATTAATCAACTCCAAGTCCTTGGTGATTCGCGGGTCATCATTGACTAGATAAATCACATTTGTAATCTCAACGCTGTAAATATTGAATGCTGGAAACAAAAAACTTTGGAGTTGGCTAAAAATATTAAAGATCTCAGTGTCCACTATATTTATAGAATGCATAATAAAGAAGTCGATGCCCTCTCTAAAAGAGCCTTATCAGAAACCGAAGGAAGACTGACCGTTTATCACACGGACAGTGGGCGGGAGAGCCTACCTTCTAGCATAAATATCTTTGAATTGCCAAGGGTTGGTGAAGGGTAATTGACCAATGAGGGCATCTCCAATAAGCGTTATATTGCCAGCGATGAGCAGTATTTTCTGGCAGATTACCTCTCTAGCTATCTTCAGTTTTTATGCGGGCACTTTGCTCTTTCCTTTCCGCCTATTTCTATTAGTTCAGTTTGTTGTTGCTCCAGCCAGTTTCCAATATATTGGACTGTTGTGGGGTCTGTTATCATGGCTCTGTTTTGTTGATGTAAAAAAAATTATACCTTATATAAATTTGTGTTAATTTTTTCCTGGAAAAAAAAAGTGCCACATTTCTACGCTACATGATATAACATGTTTGTATTGAATAGAAGTTGATTTGCATCGAATAGCTTAGTTTGAAATGTTTGCATCAAAATATTAAATTATATATAAGTTAAATTAAATTAAATGTTTAATTATTATTTTTTAATAAATTAAATATTTAATTACATATATTTTAAGAAATTGATTTTTATGGAACAATACATCAAATTATTAAATTATATATAAGTTAAATTAAATGTTTATTTATTTATTTTTTTAATAAATTAAATATTTAATTACATATATTTTAAGAAATTGATTTTTATGGAACAGTATAATTTAAAATTGTATAAGATGATTTGTAGTATTTATCATATTTTTAGTTTATATATAAAATAAAATTATATCATATTTCTGAGTTTATATAAAAAATAAAAAATAAATAAAAAAATTAAGAGCCAATGAAATTTAGTAGTCGGGCTCGGGAAAAATAGACTCATGTGCAACCAACGTGTGTTGTATTCTCGTTGAAGCACATAGCTCCCCACCAATGCTTCCACCCATATCACTTTGTTAAAAGAGCCCCATAGCTATGAATCCAATCCAGCTAATGTTGTCATATCCAGCTAATGTTGTCATATCCGCCCTAAGTTAGAAATAGATAAATTTATGAAATAATAAAAAAAAATTATGAAATGAATAAAAACTTTGAAAATGAGAATGTCATACTAATTCAAAACATAAATAACATTTTCACATGGTAACAACTGGTTTCTATTTGAAATGGAGATTTCATTCACTAAATTGCTTTGTTACAATGTATATTCTTAATATTAATATTAAGAGCAATTGTTAATATTGAATTTATTAAATTACTTTGTTACAATGTATATTCTTATTATTAATGTATATTCTTATTATTAAGAGTAATTATTAATATTAATGAAATGTTGTGTTTCTAATACATGGAATAGAATTAGAATACCACAAGAATTAGAATTTGGTAATGATTTTCTTTAAAATAAAACAAGAAAGAAAGAGAATTTCTCATTTATAAGATAAATGAAGAAAAATTTAGGGTACCATCTAACTTACCCAAAATTACAAAAATAGAAAAAGGATAGAAAATATATCCCTATCGAGATCAATAAAAGTTGCTTCTAAATTATGTTCTATGTTTGAGTATTATGATATTTGTTAGTAGGTATTTTTGGATTCCCTTACACTTAGACATCAGATTAACTGAAAATTTGTTTACAAATTCTCTCAGTAAGAGAAATTGTAAGTAAATTTAATAAGAGGAACTCCCAACGCCTACCTTACGTCACGCTTTCATATGAAACCATGCTCTTTATTAACCACTCGCTGCCTTCCGTTATGAATTTGTTTCAAGGTTTTATTGCTTGCCTAGATGTTTCTGTATTGAATACCAGACTACTATCATTAAGTTTTCATTTAGAAGTTTGAGAGATTCAGTTTACAGTGTCCAGTTTGCATCTGCACGAGGATCCATCCCAACAACTCAACTAGCACGAGGTCGGGGTAACATAACTACTTTCTTGGCGGTATGTGAACTCATTCATTAGGGTGTTGGATCAAACTTGTGCATTAACAGAGAGAGCCACAGTTCCAAATCTAGTCCTAAGTAAAATCCTCGAACACATTAAAATTTTTCTTTTTTATGAATTCCATTATCTACCAAAGGGAGGAAGGAATTAAAGACCCCTATAAACATAGGGTTAGTAAAGTAAATCAGTGGTTAGTACAGTTTAACTTGATTTTAATAGAGTAAGTATGCATAATATGGAAAAATACGGAAAAATACGTTAGTTCAAATATGGGATAAAGTAAACCATTTAATTTTGGAAACACACATTCAAAAAATAAGAGGGGAGGAAGATCCAATCCTTTTAGTGAGTACTTATTTGCAAATTAAGGAACTAAGGTGACACATGCAATGATCAAACCCATAGGGCACAAAAGGATAGCTTACCAAAGAAATTGAATGGTCAAGAAGGGAATTGACCAATAACCACCCTGCAATGTATGGAGTACGCGGAACCCAAAGAATCATTCGATAATAATAAATGAAAATTTCAACACGTTGTACGCAAATCCTTGAAAAATCACATGAACGTTTATCGATAATATTCGAATCATGGCCCGCAGGGGTGTAGACCGATTGGCAAGTGCCGTGTAAATGGAAGGAACTATGTAAAATGAGGCCTCAAGGTCGATTCTCACCCCGATTTACTCGGAGGGCGTGCTTGCGGGCTGTGCGTTTCTCCCTAGGGTTTATAAGGCAGCCGGCAGGATTCGACCCCGTGTCACGCGAGTACGATACTGCCGTTGTTACCGATTCCCCTATAAAAAATAATAATAATAATAATAATAATAATAATATTCGAATCACTAACTACGCATGTTGGTTGCCTTATCTTTTCCCAACGAATCCATTGCGAATCAATACTAGGTAGAAGAATTGGGTTCCCGAGAGAATGATAACGAATGAATCCACTGTTTTCTTCACCACCATCAATAACAACCATAGCCAAATGTACACATATTTCAAATATCATTAAGAAACACCTCTAGCAACTAATTCAAGCTGATTTTCCTAGCGACATTTAACAATCTGTACATAGCTCTTACCAGACGTGAGTTGCTGTCGTGCAAATGAATTTTCTTGCATGTTGGCCTGCAGAAGCGCATTAATACCAATCATGTATTGATGAAGATAGATAACTATATAGGTTTGGTGCCGCAATATATACATATACACTCTGATGCATTAAATGCAATAATTTTCCAAACAAAAGTATTATTAAATGCAGATTTTTATAATGTCGTGAAAAAAATTGAAATTGGTGATGGATGTTTCTAATCTTTAGGTGGACGATAACATGAGGACATTTATTCTAAACTTTGTGAGGATAAATTGAAAAAATAAATAGCTACCATGTTGTATTGAAGTGGCGAAGTTGTATCAGAGAATAAAATACTTGCCATGCTATATTTAAGAGGCCAAGTTGTTTGAACCTATGACCTTTGTCGTTGAAAATCAATGAGTTCCTAGTGTAGATTATTCTTGAGATTCAAGGAGAAGCCTAAAGGATAAAGAAAGCTATCTATGATATATTGCAACAACAAAAAGGGAAAAGGACACTAGGCCTGGGTCCCACTTCCAGCCAATGCATGAAGGTGAGAGATATCATCGATGAAGCTAGATGGATAATTCTCATGGCACAAAGGTTAACCATAAAAGTGCCAATCTCGATGGATAATCGCATGAAAACCATGCCAAGCTAGATGGATAACCATGCAAATGCTTGAGATAAAGTGTGGACATATCCTCCAAGTGGTAGTGACCATCATAAGGAAGAGAGGGGCATAGCAGCTACAGGGAAGCCAGTTTGATTATCAGCCTATTTTGATTCAGCTCCTGGAAAATGGATGTCTAGTTTGGAATACCAATTCATGAACATAACTTATCTCAATTAGACTGTGAAAATGTAGATGTAAGGTTTGTGTTTCATGGAAGAGAGCATAAGCAACATAGTTCATTGCCATAATAGCTAAGAAACCTGGGAGCATCTTTCAAAAATTTTCATTTTCAATAAGTTTCAAGTTCGTTTTATATATTGATATTAAATGGTCCTCTCTAGGTATCTAGTTTCAATAGTGTTTGGAGAATACCTAGCCATAATGCAAGAATTGGTGGGCACGTGATTGCCCACTATCCAATCAGACTTGCGCCAAAAATTGTGTGGCTCTTATGATTTCATTGGTGTAAATTACTGCACACGCTACAACACAAATGCTTCCTATGATTTAAATTATTCCTATCTACTACAGTTGGGACTCTTTGGCCATTTCTACAGGTTTTGATCAAAATTAATTGATGCATTTTAGTTGTTTTCCGGAGGGGCCATAACTTGTAAATGATATTAATATGATGTTAGAATATGTTATCAGGGGAAAGAAACGACATTCTCATCAGACCACGGGTGTGTATAAGCAAATAGATGTTTTACATTTTTTTTTATTTAGCTGGGTGGCCTGAAAGAAACTAATGTTATCCATTGGAGATGTGGCCACCCTTCATGTATGGGGTACCATATGGGGTGAAGGAAATGGTGGAGTATCTCAGGAGGCGATACTCTATCCCACCCATATTCATAATTGAAAACAGTCGGTCTACAATTCCTTTCCAAACCAGTGATGTGTTTCTCATTTAGTCGATCATATTTGGTGGTGTTAGGGTTTGGTAAGTCCGGGAAAAGATAGCATCCCCATTTCACATCTACAGAATGATACGTTTCGAGTGGATTACCTACAGAGTACTCTCCATTACTTGAAAAAATCAGTGAGGTATGTGATATTGTTCACTTAATTTTATCATGTGTTGTGTCAATGTCCAAGTTCAACGTTTATGAATACATGAAACTAATGTTTGAATAACAAGTGAAATGCAAGATTCACTCACCCAGAGGGACTTGACTTCATATCTATTGGGAGAGGTTTCCACTCGCTACGCTTTGCTCTTGAACTCTCATGAGTTCGGGAAGGATAGGGTAATGTCTAGGGGAGGAAACAATACTCAATCAAGCCTAGGTAAAAGGATATGGGTTGAAACATGACTAAAAACTCTCTATAGAAAACTATATAGAATGCTTTGGCACGCTATCTATTGGGATATTACAGTCTCTGCTAGGATTATGGAGCTAGCTATACATGAATTGGTGAAACTTGAGCTAAATCTAGGGCTTGACTTTCAGATAGCTCAACTTCAAGAGGCCATTTCATAGATTGCGTTTAAGGGTATGATTTTCTCTATCCAAGCCATTTCTTTATCCCCCTTCTAGCTTATAATACAATTATTGTGGTAGTAGTGTTTCTTCTTACAGGGGTGCATGGGCTCGTATGGGTTTTATGCATGGGCTCATTACATGGATGCATCGGCTTACCTAAAGATGAGGCATATCACGCCTCTTGAGAATATCGACAAGTGGGGGAACTACACCAGATTGGATGACCGCATCGATTGGAGGTGTTGAAGCTAGGTTTAAAAAAAAATTACCTTTAAAACTAAAACTTTTCTCTTTCGGGATTCGACTTTTCATAAGGTATAATCCTCACTATCAGTCCAAACCGAAGTCCCGAAATGATTTCATTTCTTCGTTATAATAAAAGACAGAAAGCTCAAGTGTTATTAAAGTCTAGACGCACATTTTGTAAAGTACTTTAAATCACACTAAATTAAAACCCTAAAGGAGTTAATTAACCATATTTTAACCTTTCCGGATTTGGGGTTTACTCAAAACAATACCTTTCCAATACATTTTGAATCACGAAATCCTGATTCCCGATTTCTCGAAAGAAGTGAAAGTCAATCTTAATACTGAAGTTAATTAAAACTAATCTCATCGCGATTTCGGGATTCAGGGTTTAGTGGTGACATACCTCATGCAACCACGATCCTCGAAACCTCGAAACGCAAAGTCCCGACTCGATACCGAAGTTAAGGCTTAAAATTAATCCCATCGCGATTTCTGGATTCGAGGTTTAGTGGCGACATACCTCATGTAACCGCGATCCTTGAAACCTTGAAATGCAAAGTCGTGACTCGATACCGAAGTTAAGGCCTAAAACAAATCCCATTGCGATTTTAGGATTCGGGGTTTAGTGGTGACATACCTCATGTAACCGCGATCCTTGAAACCCCGAAACGCGAAGTCGCGACTCAATACCAAAATTTAAAGGGAACTAACTTCATTTTAAAAATACATTTAATGGTAATTAAACTTCTTAGGTACTTTTTTTTCGGTCTCTGTTAAAAGAGATTTTTTGAATTTTGATTTTAGAATTGCCGAAATACGGCCACATTAATAACGAATAGATAGTGATTTCTATGACACAAATGTGTATCTCGGAAATATTCTCTGGATTAAAGGTATTAAATTCTTGACAGTTGTGTCAGTACTTTCACCATAAAATGAGTTAAAAGAAAATTAGAGGTCTGTGTTTTGAGATCAGAAGTTGAAACTTATTCTCGCTTTTCTATCAGAAGTAAGTCGCATCTAGCTGAGATTTCATGCCTCTCTTCTGTGATAGGTTTTCGTTCCAATACAAAAGTTATGGCACCAAAGAAGGGACCCAAGAAGAGTGAAGATATAGCTGATATTTCCAGCCCAGAGGGAGATGTCATATCAGACACCACACCACATTCTATCGACTCAATTAAATCATGGAGACAAATTTATGAAAATCTGTACTGCGAGATGAAAAATTCCCCTAACGATTCTGAGAATCACCTTCGGGACATAGCAGAATCAGAACTTCACAAAATTGCAACACACCCACGACTCATGGCATACAACAACATGATCAGTTGGGCTTTGGACAAGGTTGATATTCCAACAAGAATCATTTTAAATGATCAAGGGGCCATTATCGGCTCATTCAGACCTGAATATATCCAGGTTATGTACAAACTCTCACCCAATCCTAATTTCATTTACAATGCCAAATTTATAGTGGAATTCCAGAAAAAGGAATGCACTGAGGTAGACCAAACTTACCCCTATTTAATTAAAGGTTGGTGGAGATGTCCATCAAAATTTAGGGCCAATACCCACGAAATTTATGCCACAAATTCTTTGAATGAGTACATGGTTTATGTAGCCATGATGTTGTACAGACTCTTCGGCAAAAAGAATCCCTGTCATTTCCCCGCAGAATGGGTGCCCTTTTTAGAAGAAGCATCAAAAGGATATAGTTTCAACTGGGACAAGATTTTATCTGATAATATAGCCAAAGAGATTTTGGATTACAAAGTTGCAAGAGCCCGAGGTCAACCAATGGCCTTCTACATGTCAGCCTGCATCATGGACGCAATTTGTTTTATGACTCCATTTCCCCTGATGAATTGGAGTTGGAACATAACCTGCCCTGAACCCATTCACGAATATCACTATCAGCTATGGGAAGAAAATGCAAAAAAATTATTTTATGAAATTTTCCAAGTACATGTATTTGCCAAGTACATAAATAATTTGTTTTATGTTGTTGTCAAAGTCGTCTGGGAGAGATAAAGGTAGAACATACTGTAACAAAAAACAAATAATTATTATTTGTTTCCAAAAAATGCGTATGAATAAGAAAATATATTATAACCTACTAATTACCTTAATGAATGTATTTCATTCATGTGTTTTAACCCCGCCAAAATCACCTTTTTTAGTTAAGAGATTTTGTATGTTCAACGAAAACTCTGTCGGAAACCTAATTTTTCGAATGACCTCTTTTACAATATTACTCTGTTACTCCGTCAATAACCAAGGAAGACTAGTATTTTGTTCACAACCATCGCCGTTAGAATTAATAATAACACTTTGCAAGGCGTGATTAGCTTCTCGGATGTCACAACAAATCTT
Source organism: Picea engelmannii (assembly GCA_009831015.1). Taxonomy (NCBI): domain Eukaryota; kingdom Viridiplantae; phylum Streptophyta; class Pinopsida; order Pinales; family Pinaceae; genus Picea; species Picea engelmannii. The sequence goes on from ML821544.1 coordinate 14,710, forward strand.
TCCAATTCTCTCTTTGTCAGTCCTTCCATCTAATATTCACCATAACAATTATGTTATGTTCTTCCTGATATGCATTGTATCAAACAAATGAACCATTTGTAGGTGCTTGTAGTATGGCAATCTACTGAATTACATCGGGTAACTTTTCATTCCTCGTGGAAGCCCATTCGTGCCTTAACGACATTCATGAAACATCAACAAATTGAAATTAACACTAATTAATAGGACAAAATGAAATTAACCAAAGATTTGTATAATAGGTCATACATAAATAATTTGTGTACCTTGGCGTTTTCTAATATATTCCAACTTCCATAGGCGAGGTGTCATTCTTCGTGGTTTTTTTCCATTTTCTTCTTTACCATTGAACTTTTCTTTGTCTGTAGTTTGATAACTATGGTTCTTAGGCAGAAATTGCCTATACTCATCAACCACTTCCTTTGCTAAACTCCTTGAACGACGAGATTTTATCCTAGGACCACAAACTGGGCATGCAAATTTACCCTTTGTTTGAAGACCTACAAGATATATGAATAAATGTAGTGTCAAATTAGAGTTACAATTAAAAATAATGCATGATTTTTTCAAAAAAGATATATAATATTAAATCACAAAAATAAAGTAACAATATACCACAAAAATGTGTTAACCCTGGAGCATCATGAATTGTCCATGATAGTATTCCATGGAATTGAAATCGCCTTTGCCCTATTTGTCTAGAGATGTCATACATAGTGACGCCAACCCATAAATTCAACAACTCATCGATGAGAAGCTCAGTATATATGTTCATATCTTTAACCTGGTACCTACCTGATTGGTCCAACCTAATGCATGATTAATTATACTTATCTAGATATCGTGATATATAAAATAAATAATTACCATGCACGAAACAAAGAAATGAAATATTTTGTAATGCTTTAAGGCAAATAAAAGATAATTAAATACCTGGAACAATCATTGCCAACATTGTGTGCTCCCTCTTGATCGACATCCAAGGAGGAAGGTTATTGTTTATAACAAAAACAGGCCACACTGAGTACGTAGAACGAAGCTCTCTAAATGGATTGACACCATCAGTTGTCAATGAAAGTCTAACATTATGAGGTTCTTCTTTAAAAACTAGCCACTTTTCTTCGATGTAGTTCAATGCAGAACCATATGCAGGCATTCGAAGAACATTGTCTCAACTTCTATTCTTTGCATGGAAATCCATAAACT
>ML821544.1:17570-46058 GCA_009831015.1 Picea engelmannii
AATATGGTATAACTACACATATTATATAAATATATTATCAAGGAAAAAATAAGCTAAATGCAATTTGGACATTTGAAAACAAAATTACAAGTTAAATGAGTACATCAATAAAAAATAACATACTAACCTTGCAAGTTCAAAATATGAGCTATGTAGATTAAGAATTGGATTTGTTCAACCGGTGGGTGACGGAAAAAATAAACAGCTCAAACAAAAGCCAAGAACAGTGTCGCAACTATAGCAATTGTGTCGCAAAGTCTCTTAAAGTCACATATATATAGATAAAATAGTCAACTGGCCATTAACACCGACCAATGAGATAGACAAAATTTTTGTCTCTATTGCCACGAAAGTTTGTCGCTATAGCGACGAAAATCCCGACTAGGTTAAATTAATATTTTCGTCGATATTGCGACAAAATTTCGTGGCAATAACGATGAAAATTCCACCCTGTTTAAAAAAAAATATGAAACTAGTGGAAGCATGGAAATTTTTCTTGGAATAATCCGCCCATATGTAGTAGTGGGACAGGAAGAACTATGCAATGCTCACACCACATAGATATTTGATGAAGATGATTGGGAAGAAACCCAAGATAGTCTTGCAGTTGTGGATTAAGGAGATAGCGCGATCTACGATCTTGAATGTAATGAAGATCCCCCACTTCAGTCGACATCAGGAGGTTAACGCTTGCGTTAAACTCCTCCTATCGTGCTACCATGGAGGGTATCTTTGGCTCAACATGCGCATCATTGTGGATCCGGTGTTGATCCACCTCATCACAGGACTGAGCATGCAGGGACCGGACCCTCACTAGTTCTACCCAGGGAGGACTTCAGATCGCTCCCTGGCACAACACATAAAGGAAGCCTATGGCGATGTAGAGAAGGGAAAGTGAGGCTACAAGGTAGCCTCCATCTAGGATGGCCCAATGTCCTATCTTGTCAGCTTATAGATGGTAAGATCATCAGAAATAACTGCCTGATGCAAGTCATTGGATTTGTAGTAGACCTCGCAGGGAAGTGTGTAGAAGGCATGCATATGAACTGGATGAGGTACCTTGTCAATGAGTTAGAGAAGGAATGTCGCGAAGCGCAATATCAGGGATATGAGTTTCATTTCAGTTGGCTATTGATATTGATCACATTTGTCGCTTGGAAAATGTCGGAAGGAGCAACCTTCCTGGAAGTTGAGCCATCGGAGCCATTGGCCACAAGGTTCTCCACCTTGTGGTATACAAATGATATGGAGAAGCAATGGAAATCAAACGCGATGCTCCATGCTTACTACTTACAGTTGAAGTGTGCAATTGAAGAATTTCCACGAATGACCCCGAACACTTTGCATCATTACAGGCCACTAGCAAAGTTTCGCATAGATCGACAATTTATTTACATCACTGCGCGTAGGGATGAAAGTAAGGAGGAGATACAGTCTTATTATAAGCTGACTGATGAAGACATGGTAGAGATCACTAAAGAATGGCCAACAGAGTTCCTTGTACTGGTGGAAGATGTAGAGCTCTCCGACCCCAACATCATAGGAAGTCCATTGGTCACCCGAGTCGAACATGATGGATAGAAGAAAAAAGAAGAAAAAGGAGGATGTGCAGAACATAGAAAGTGACGAGGAGGATAGCACATTAGAGGAGAGTGGGTCTAGATCGCCCACAAGAGGAGGAGGAGATGAAGTGAACCAAGAGGAAGGAGGGGAAGAAGAAGAAAATAAATACAAAGGCAAAGCTACACCGCCGAAGGATCCCTTCAACACAACTAAAATATCACAAAAGAGGAAGGTTTCCCCAGAGAAACCTTCGGCAAGAAAGAAGGCTCGCGCCAACAAGCCTTAATCGAAGAATGTGCTCACAGTGGACGATGTAGATCTCATCATCGCAGCTATGGAGGATGCTTGAGAAGATATCTTGTAGAGACATGAAGCGAAGAAAGAAACATTGTATGAAAAAATAGAGAAGGATCTCAAGGACATACAACAAGCTATCCATTCGAGCTGCACAGTCCCTACCACACCTTCTTCGACAGAAATTGCAGAATTGGGGGATGGGCCTACCCAATTATGAAGATTAGAAGATGCAATAGAGGCTCGACTTCGTCGAGTCCAAGAAGAAAAGGAGCAGACTACAGAAGCCGTGAAGGAAGAAAATGAGGAGGTCTTAGAGAAACTTTGAGTTGTGCAGCAGGAGAAAGATGAAATCAGGGTGATGTTCGAGGAGGATAAAGCGAAGATGCAGAAAGAAAAAGACTAGTTTCTCATAGAGCAGAATGTGGTCAAAGAGGTAGTGAATAAAGCGCTTCGCTCTGTGTCGGGCTTGGCACATGAGGAACTAGAGTCAACTGAGATGCAAGTGGGAAAGCTCGCCAAAGCCATTCATCAGCTTCAAGCAAGAGTAATGGAGCTAGAAATACAAGCAATCTCGAGAACTCCACAAGAAGTACGTGATCAGAGGGAATAAGCTACCAGGAACACAGTAGAAAGAATCAGGTCACTCATCTCAGAGTGTAAGAACTGAGTGATTGGAGCGCGCAGACCTATGAGTGCCTTGCAGAAGATCCAGAGCTGAAGAAACTGGAATCAAAAGTCCAGGAGGCGAAGAAATAGGCATCCACCATGCAGGCGTAAATGAAGCTACTTACTGCAGTTTAGAAAATGAAGCGATCATGGATGCGCAGTCCATCAATAGGTTATTGCCATCTAGAGCAGATTCATAGAGGTTACACAGAGACTCCATCTGGTGCAGGACGAAGCCTACACACTTTTTGAAGAGATCGAAGGACAAGGCTCATAGCTGGAACAGGTAGTCATGATAGTGGAACAACACCTAGAAGGGCCTATCATCAAGCATGTAATTCAGGAGTCCATCGTGAAGTAGGCTCTGGCGAAGCAACAAGTCGAGGAAGTTCGAGCTAAGATCGAGGCCTTCAAAGCAATGTTTCCCAGACCTAAGTGACTTGGGATGAGTCACAGGTGAGTGTTGGGGGCCTGTTGGCCCTCGACCAAGTTTTGTGGAAACATTGGTCGTGTTTGACCACTTTTGGAACTTCGACAGGATGGTCAAAGATGGAACGCCCAGGCAGAGCAGAGATCGTGGGATCTCACTCATTTTGTGGGCTTGTGGACCCAACAAAGGGATTTTAGGGTTTATGTAACGGGTATGGGATGTTGGCCCATGGTTTTACCCATGTTTAGGCCTTTTTGTAATGTATAAATAAGTAGATACGACTTAGAGCGATGTCTGTCCAAGTTGGCTTCGTGCAAGAATATGTAAAGGTTGCTAAGTGTGAAGAACAATTGTTGGATTTTTTGCATACTGTGTGTTGAGACTTGTAGAGCTAAGTGCAAGTAATTGTAAGAGGCTTTGTGCAAATGGACTGTGTAAGGATTTGTTCCATTAAGGAGTTGGCTCTATGCCTTGACTTGATTTTGAGGAAGGTGGATCTAGTGCACTGTGCACAGATCACATGTCCACTGCGGAGTTGGGCTCTATGGATTTGTGCACAGGAGCAGATGAATGTAAGGAGTTTGAAGACTAACAAAGAAGAAGAATAAGAAGTTGGTGGATGTAGCCCCACACTGGGGTGAACCACGTGTATCCTGTGTTGAAGTGATTTGTGCGATTTTGTTGATGTTATTTATGTTGTTTATCTATTAGTGTATTGATCTTTATGTATGATAGTTAGATCTATGAATTATTTGTTCTATATTGATGGTAAATGAATGTTATATCTGATTTAATGTTATGGGCTAAGTGATTGGAAGAACTTGATCTTGGTTGTTACTGCGTTGTTCTGTAATAAGGGTTTAATATGTGATGTGGATAAGATCCAAGAACTGATGAATATTGTTGGTTGAGTGCTCTGTTAAGTGTTGTAATCACAGATCTGTGTCCTAGCCTAGTTGTAGACACCTGAGTCCTGCAACCCCCCCTACCTCTACCTCAGGTGAGACTTCATCTTCTTCGCAGGTGTTGCCAAAAGGGTCGGTAGTTAGGGTTTTGTTGGTGCGTTGTTGAAGCGTTCAACCCTAGGTTTGCCCCTGTGCCAACAATATTTATTCCACATTCTTTAATACAATGATATATTTCTTTCCCATAAAATTGGCCTTATTTTATTGTATAACTCCTTGATCACATACATAGGTTTTGTTGAGTATACGTTGTTTCTTTCACTTCGTTGGATTGTGTCTTTTTATAGGTTCAGCATACCATAAGCCTTGGAATGGAGCGAGGATGACACTAGCGAGGAAAAATGACATTTAAAAGGTATGTAATTTATCTCTTGTTAGTTAGTATGCTTGATAATTAAAACTTAGGGAAAGTTTTATATTCTGTCTTGTTTCGTTCTAGTTTCGGGGTGAAACTAGGGATATCTGATTGTGTCCGCACTTACTGATTTGCCCAATAACATCCACATACCTGCAACAATTCCATATCAACATCAAGTATAAAACAGGGAGCACAAAACGTGTCATTGAATCCCTTAGTCGACCTCTCATGGTTGTGCTCACCAACATGCTCCATTATTGTGGGCATGAGGCATTTGAATGGACCTAACTTTATCAACAAGATCCTGACTTCGCCACCACCTATCAGCTCTTGGGTACAAGTGTGAATGCCACCATTTTTCACATTCAGGATGAATTGTTATACCATCTGGGCCACCTCTGTGTTCCTTCAAGAAAACGTGCAAAGATGATTTGGGAGGCTCACAACAGTCAGATGGGAAGACATTTTGGCGTGGAGAAAACTATGGTCGTTCTACAGAAACATTTTTATTGGCCAAAACTTTTACAAGACGTCAGCAAGTATATCAGATCTTGCACTGCCTGTGTCATTACCAATCCAACCATCAAGAAACAAGTATTATACACCCCTCTTCCTACTCCTAATAGGCCTTGGGAATCCATCTAGATGGATTACATGTTTGGCCTTCCATCCACCAAGCAAGACAATGATTGCATATTTTTGGTGGTTGATTGGTTTTCAACTATAGCCATTCTCACAACCTGCAAGAAGATAATCACAACAATAGATACTGCCAAGGTATTCTTTGAATGAGTGTGAGTCCATTTTGGGATACCACAAACCATCATATCTGATCAGGACAACAGGTTCCTCAGGACATTTTGGTCGAGTCTCTAGTCACTGTTGGACACCAAGCTCACTAAATCCACTTCCTTCCACCCTCAAACCGATGGCCAGACAGAGGTCACCAATCAGATGATTGTGCACATACTGCGAATGTATAACTCTAAGCATCTGCATACATGGGATGAGAGTCTTCCCTATGTTCAACACAGCTACAACAAGTCTCTTCATATCTCCACCGACCATAGCCCATTTCAAGTGGGGATGGGATTCCAACCCTTGGGTCCCATTGATGTTGCACTACCTCTTGCAACCACATAGACAAAATATTCCCATGTTTAGTCTGAGGTTGAAAAATCCACCAGATTCATTGAGTGAATTCAACACATATGCCAACAGGTCCATGAGATTTTGCAGAAAGCCAATGCTAAGTACAAACAACAACATGATCAACACCGAGTACCGCACAAGTTTCAGGTGGGAGACAAGGTCTTGTTACAATTTCAGAAAGAACGCCTTATGGGGCCCCATCAGAAGATCAATCCACTTCACTATGGGCCTTAAACTATCACCAAGACTGTGGGAGACAATGCTTTTGAGCTCAACACTCCCCCCTTACTTGGCTTACACCCAATGTTCAATGTGAACCTCCTCCAACCATATTTTCCACCATTATTGGAAACCTCAGAGATCGCAAAACAATTGAAACCAATAGAGCTCAACCTTGAATGCATGGAACATGCATCCACTGATCAAATAGTGGACACACAGGTCAAGGGAACTTGCCAACAAAGGATCCAGCGTTATTGAGTTGTCAAGGCAGGACAACTCCTGCACCAAGGCAAATGGATCACCGAGGGCCAAATTCAGTAGAAATTTCCTCACCTGATGGGAGTACTCAACGCAATGGAGACCATTGATTCCTAAGGGGGGAGGACTAATCCAGGTGGATATTGGTGGCCACCCACCTATTCCAACTGGCTCCTTTTGAAAAATTTAGTTCAACACATTCTTCTGCAATTCTTTGTAATTGTGGGTTCTAGAATTTTGGGTTTTTCTAAAGCCCTACACAGCTTCCAGGGGGAGATTGGTGGATGCCCACCTAATCCAAGTGGATTATTTTTGAATTTTTCATGCCAGTACATCTTTATGTACTTCCAAGGCCGTTTTGGGGTCCTAAACAATGTTGTTTTGGCTTGCCACAATCAAACTACAGACAGAGTCTGAGTTTGAGGACATAATGTGTAGTTATTGAAAAGACCTTTCTAACGAGATATCATGCACCTAAAACGAAGGTCGTATGCAAAATTTATGACCCCAAGAAGTTGAGGTACCAATTTACCCATCGGGGCCCACATAACTTTTGGTGTTTCATCTCCTAGGGTTAGGTTTTTGGATGTATAGGATTTTGGCATTCATGAGTAATGTTGAAAAGGCCTTTGGAGCCTCATTGTAATCATTCTTCTCAGACGGATGTGCGTAGAAGCCACATCTCTTCTCAGAGATAACTACCACTATTCAAGCAAGTTGTTTTCAGTTCTGCAGTTTTACAGTTTTAACCTATTTTATTTATTCAATAGAAGTTATTATTCACTGGATATCTATTTTTGTTCTCCGTATCTCTACATTATTGTATTCAATCTGTTATTTATTTCATTCTACTCATAAATCCAGATCAAATATGTCCCAAAATGGAGGCCCATTAGCGACTTAGTCAAATGTTGGAATTTCAAACATTCCACATAAACATAAAATGTATTCCTAGTATTGGTTAATTACTAGTATAATCATAATCAAAATTTGGGACGTTATCCATTACACTAATGCACAAGGTATATCCTCATTATTATGTTATGTTACTAGTAGAATGACACTTAATCAAATTTAGAAAATTGACTATTTTGTTAATACACAAGGTTCCTAGTACCACTTTACCAACATAATGTCACTTAATCAATTTTAAGAAATATAAATACTTCTGCTAATACATCACATGTTCACTTTTAGCGAGATCAAAATTGTTCATTAAAGGAATACGACTTAATATTTTTTCAGTTGTTTGAGAATTTTATGTATCTCAATGCTTAGCCAATTTTCACTACTAAAACATTGTCCCTCTATTGGATTTAGATCCGTCACCCACCACTGACTAAAATTTCCCACCCAATAATTAATTCCTCTCACCCTATTCAAATTCCACATAATAATAGTGTAAACATAATAGTAATGTAATTGATCTTGTAAAATATATATTTTTCTCACAACAATAACTTTCTAACATGTGATTTCAACATCTTGTCTTGATTTCAACATCTTGTCTTTCCACATGATTCCAACCTATAATTTATAACTAATATAAAATTCCAACAACTACTAACTTTTTTGCAATCTGATAAATCATCTCACACAACAATAACATAGATTTATTTGTTTCCAACCTATAATTTATAACTAATATAAAATTCCAACAACTACTAACTTTTTTGCAATCTCATAAATCATCTCACAACAATAACATAGATTTATTTGTGAACTAGTAAAACCATATTATGATCTTTGATTTTTTTTCAACTTACCCTTCCTTAAACACAATTCCAATTTCAAATTTCTCTCTAGGAATCCTACATTCACTTTTTTTCCAATAGTGAAAATCATTAAAACAACAATGGATCTATTCACATCTACTTAACCTAGTAACGTAAATGATTAACAAGAAGAGGAAGAGGTTTTTTGAACTTTGCAACTAGGCGGGAAAACTCTGGAGCTCCAACAATGGCGAGTGATCAACCACCAGGCGGGTGGAAAAACTCTCCTAGGCGAAGATTTTTTAGGTGTTTCCGCAAGAATGCTTTGCGGTATCTTCATGAAGTTTAATGTGGTTGTAGATGTTTTTGAGGTCCTTTCTTAGTGTTTTGGTGCCCTTTCTTAGTTTCGTAAATATACCTTCCTTCTCTACCTTCTCTACCTTCTCTGATCTTGACATCTTGTTTTAGCTCGCTTGACATTGTTATTAATCCGCACAGATTACACTGATCTCGATGACATACTATTAATTTTCCCGTTTGGGAAACTGAACCACGTTTCTTCAATCCTGTTGTAGCTCATTTTTTATTTAATGTGGTGTGGTACTTGTTTATTAATACTTTCATTGGTTTTAGAACCAACTACCATCCATCCTTTACCATTTTGGGGTTGATGACCCATAATAAACATCCTTTAGCGCTAAACCCTTACCTGTTGTTGACATAAATGAAGATGTCAGGGCACTAATGAGTTCAGAGGATGAGGTTAATTAGCTTTAGGAAGGTCTTTTCAATAAGGTTGATTCCTTGGGTGAGTTACCTGGCGCATTAAACCACACTTCTCATAAATTGCACCTTACTATAAGCATTTACAATCATTCACAGAACATTTCTCCTGGTTTTACTTCGAATCAAGAGACGTTTCGAGGCCATAATCCTTTCTTTGGTCCCTCTGTTGATGCGGGCTCAAATCTCCCTCACTGTGAGACAAATGTTGTTTCTGCTTCTAGGTTGGGTGTTAAAGGTGGTGGTCCGTCGGATAGACTTAGGAACACCAGTAAACCTACTAATTCGACTGGTGTCCGGAGGCGGGTGTGGAAGACTAATAAGCGAATCAAGAGGGTGGTGGTGGGTTCGGACGTGGACCTTGAAGAAACTTGTAGGTTGGACCTTTGTGGATTGGTGGGTCATTTATCCTATTCCTATATAGCTAATAGTCCAGTCTCGAAATGGATGACAAAAAAATGGGTTCCCATACTTGGATATGTACCCGAATTGCTCTGCCTTACGAAGGGTTGGATGGGCTTTATATGTAAATCTCTAGAAGATGCTGCTTTACTGTTGAACAAATTCTGGGTGATTAGGGGCAACAGTCTTATGTTGAAATGGTGGCGGGTGGCATTCGACCCGTGGACTGAGCACTTCCATCTTAGGCATATGTGGGTCCTTTTGCCGGGACTACCATTGTACCTGTGGAATGAAGGAGCATTGAGGGCGATTGGAGATGCTCTGGGGCAGTTCATCACTCTAGATATCACAACACTGGAAAAATATGTTAGGAAAGTGGGAAGGATATTAGTGGAAGTCGATATCCATGGAGGTCTTCCGGAGGAACTTGTTATTGAATGGCGTGGTCGACTTTTTACCCAGAGGCTAGACTACTTGGGTGTTCCATTTCAGTGCAGTTGGTGTTGAGGCACGAGCCATCTACGTCGTGACTGCATAGGGAAGGTGCCTTAAGAGAATTCAAAAGACACTCTCTTGCAAGAGGACCCCCCCAAATATGTTATTGAAGAGGACTCCTTCGGTTCCAAACCTATTCACTATGGACCTGAGATAAATTCACAGACAAAAGAGGCGACTTCACTTACAGGTAAGTTAAAAAACTTTTTCCCCAGTTTTTTCCAATCTTTATCTCTTTGGGAAAGGGATTCTCTGGAAAAGTCACGTTGGCTTCAAGTCTCTACCTCATTAGATAAAGGATTAGTTGAAGGGGGCTCAGAAAAAACCTATCCAGATGTGGTGGCATCGACCTTACCAGTTGTTGGGGATACTTCCACTTCCTCGGGGTCTGCACATATATTGTCCTTTTCTCCTGTCCTACCTTATTTTACACCATCAACCTCTCCTCGGTAGTCCCAACCTCAGTTGCATAGCCCTCGGGACCCTGGAACAGTTCTATCACCTCCCCCACCTACTTTGTTAGACACCATGATAGAGTCGGGGTTCAGAGAATCTGAAGAGGGCAAGTCCTCACTTAGTGCTATTCTTGACTCATTGATTCCTTTCATCTGGGATAAAAATGTAGCGATCAAACTGCTTGCCTATTTGGGGAAATTCTTTCATATTTCAACGGAAAACTTGGAGGCTACTTCAAGTAAGCATCAGCTAGGGGTGTTGGGAAAATAATTTCCATGGTCTAGGGGCCTTGGCATAGAACTATCCCTTATAAAAAATCGTAGTACATAGAAAAAGATGGCACAAATTCCTCCTCAAACTGATGATTCGGTTCCTTCCTCCACCGATAGTGGGGCTCTTAGAGCGATGAAAGCCCTAGCAAGGGATAAGTAATGCTATTACTTTCCTTAAATTTAAGAGGGGTTGGAGGCACCCTCAAAGCGGCCTTAGTCCATTGATTCTTAGATAATGCTTGTCCAGAAATTGTTTTTCTGTAAGAAACCTTAGTAAATGCCCAGAAAGCAAGGGACTTCATGCATCTATTGTGACCATCCTGGGTTTCGAGTTCAGTTAATTCTGTGAGTACTTCGAGGGGACTGTTAGTCTCATGGGATCCAAATTTGTATGATTTGGTTCCTTATCTTACTAGTGGTGGTATTTTGTTAACAAGAAGGTGTATTTTAAACAACCATGAGTTAGCATTGCTTAATATATATGGCTCATGCACTGATCAGAAACAATTCTGGAAGTTGATGGAAGACAATGGTATCTTATCTATTAAGCATTTAATCATTGCAGGGGACTTAAATATTGTTTTATCATCGGACGAGGTCTGGGGAGGAACAAATGGGTCTAGGAATGCATATGATTATTACAGAGAGCTATTTTCATCCAAAACATTGATTGATATCAAGCCGAAGAAGTTGGTTCCTACCTGGAGGAACTAGCATTGTGGACAGAAGGCGGTTGCAAGGAGATTAGACAGAGTACTTGTTTCTGAAGATTTATTGTTTATGGTCGGCCTTTATAGGTCTTGGGTAGAACTTCCTTTTATATCCGATCATGCGCCAATTATCTTACAACTGGATTTACCACCTTTCTATAAGGCTTTTCCCTTCAAACTTAATGCTATGTGGTTGAAGGATCAATAATTTGTGGACTTAGTCTACAAGATATGGAAAGACCAAGTTTTCTTGTCATAAGGTGGCAAACAACACATGATTGTATGGAAGTTAAAAGTACTAAAATCACAAACAAAGCTATGGTATAAAGAGAAATTAGCCAGAAACAATACTAAGTTGTTGACTTTCGAATCAGACATAAAGGATGTGAGTATTCTATTGGCAGGTGACCCTACAAATCATGAAACAGAGTTATCTCTTCGACAAATGGAATTAGAAAGAAACAATATATTAAAAGGGGTTGAAGATCAGTGGAGACTGCGCAGCAGGGAAATTTGGATGGCTAGCAGGGACCATAATACAAATTTATTTCACAAATATGCTACCCACAATAGAACCTGAAAACATATATGGGAGATCATTGATTGCACGGGAGTAAAGGTTTCTGAACAGGGAGCATTAAAGGAAGCAACGGTTCGATATTTCAAAAATTTCTATGAGGACCCGCTCTCATCAAACACTACTGAACAAATGAAGGTAAATGAATTCTTTCCATAGATTGTAAATGAGGATGAGTCTTGCTCGATGTACAATCCTGTTACTTTGGAGGAGCTAAAAGTTGTTCTATTTCTTTTTAAGAAGGAGAAGAGTCTAGGGCCAGACGACTGGATGGTAGGATTTTTCACTTTCTTCTTTGATTTAGTAGGGGTGGATCCCCTAGAAATGGTGGAGGAGTCAAGAAGATTAGGAAATATCATTGGAAGCTTAAATTCAACCTTTCTGACATCGATCTCGAAGGCAAACAAACCAACCTCCTTTGACGACTTTTGGCTGATATCTATGTGCAATCTATGTTACAAGGTGATTTCGAAAATCATCGCCAACCGGATAAAGCCTTTTCTTTCCAGATCACTTTCTGAAGAACAATTGGGATTTTTAAAAGGAAGGAGGATCCAAGACACTATCAAAACAACGCATGAGAGCCTCTATAGCATCAAAAAGAAAAAATTAAAATCGCTTGTACTAAAACTGGATTTAAGGAAAGCATATGACTGTATTGATTGGGTACATTTAAGACTGATCCTTCTAAAGGTGGGCTTTGGCATTCAGATGACAAATTGGATCATGTCATGCGTTACATCTTCCTCCTTTGCAGTTTTACTAAACGATGAGGCCACTAACTTCTTCAGAAGCAGTAGAGGACTACGCCAAGGGTGTCCTTTATCACCACTACTTTTCATACTGGTGATGGAAGGCCTTAGTTTATTACTGAAATCTAGCATTGGTGAAGGCAAGCTATCGAGTATAAAAGTGTCTAGATTGTTAAATATTCTTCATCTATTGTTCGTGGATGATGTTCTCATTATGAAAAAGGCATGTTTACAAGAATGGAAAGAAATTGACAAAATCATCATATTATTTTGTAAAGCCTCTGGTCTTTTGGTTAAGAAAACAAAGACAACGGTTCATTTTGAATGGTTCACGGAGTTTGAATTGGCCCCTTTCAAAACAATCCTTCCTTATACTTTCAGTGATCTCTCGATCGGTTTCAAATATTTATGTTACTCTCTAAAGACAGGGATGCATAAGGCAGATGACTGGGGTTGGCTTGTGGCCAAATTAACTAAGAAAATCGGTTTATGGTGTAACAGGTGGCTTTCTATGAGAGGTAGATATTTTCTAGTCAAAACAGTGTTGGAAGGCCAACCTGTTTATTGGATGTCTATGGAAGATATCCCTCGATTTGTATTAAGAAAGATTAGAAAAGTAATGTTTCACTTTCTATGGCATGGCCATAAATAATCATAGCAATATCGTCTTTGCAGATGGGAGACTTTATCCAGACCAAAGAAGAATGGAGGTTGGGGTTTCCGGAACCTTGCGTACTTCAACTTGGCACTGATTGTAAATACCCTTTGGAGGGTCTTAATGCAGGGAGGCATCTGGCATAAAGTAGTAATGGATAAATACTTTGCAAAAATTACTGTTATAAACTGTTTTAGGATGGCTTCACAAAAAATTTGTTCTGCTTCCAGGATATGGACGAGCCTTACACGCTCTATTCATGTCATCACTCATTGGTTGGCTTGGCGACCAAGATCTGGACATCTCGTCTCCATTGGAAGAGACCAAATCCTGGGCATCAGTGCCAAATCTTTCCTCACAACAAATATCCTTTCTATTTTAATTCAAAAAAGAATTACTGTGCTAGCACAAGCCATTGAAGGCCGAGACCCAATTACACATTCAGAGGTCTGGACGAGTTGTGAAAATTTGGGATTAACTGGGGATCTTGCTAAAGAGTGGGAAAGTTATATTTCAGAGCTAAATGGGGTCGGGATCTCGCTCCAGGACACTGATGACACACTGCTATGGACTGGAGGCAATTCATCTGGGAACATCACTTGTAGACATATTTATGCAGCCCTTATATCCACTCAGAATTTCCCGATTTGGCATGAATGGAGAGTTAACTTATGGAAATGGAATATTCAGTTGAAGATAACAAAAAAATTATGGTTGGTCGCGGACAACAAGATCCTTACCTGGGAGGTATTAAATAAAAAAAGGGTGGGAGGGCTCGGGGATTTGCATACTTTGTAAACATAACATTGAAGACACAAACCACCTCTTTATTCATTGCTCCTTTTCCAAAACTATTTGGTCCAGAATTTCCCATAGGCTTCAAGTTAAAAATGCATGGGCTGGAACTTCTCTTATAGACTACCTAGACTCTTGGACTATAAACAATTTTGTTTCAAATAGCCTGGCGGAAATCACTTGTTGGAATATCTGGATTGAAAGGAATAAAGCGATCTTTGATGAGAAAGCTCCTTCGACCTGGGATGTAGTCTTCAAGACACTTTGCTCTCTTACCATAAATCCTCATTCTCAAAAAGCAATGACCATTAGACATAGACCGATCAATCAGATTGTTGGATGTTCTATTGCATGTTTTGATGGGGCAGCTACAACAAGTGGTTTGAATTATGGAGTTGGAGGTGTTATAAAATGCCCAGATTCAACTGTTTACAGGTGGTTTATCAATTGCGGGGAATGTACAAATACAAAAGCTGAGCTATTGGGAGCTTGGACCACTCTCACATTAGCAATTTATTTGAATATTCAAAACATTCAAATTATGAGGGACTCCAAGGTGGTTATTGAATGGCTAAACCATAGAGGCAATCTTCAATCTACCACCATTGAAGGATGGAAGTGCAAAACTATGGAGTTGTCTACAATATTTCAAGGTATCAACTTTCATCATATCTTTAAGGAATTCAACAAGGAGGCATATCTTCTATCAAAGCATGACCTTTTAGAACCGAAAGGAAGATTATCATATTTTACTTGGGATGGAGGGACAACGGGCCCTACGTTTCATATTGATTTGTTGATTGTTTTTTTTGCAAGTTATTTGATATTTTGAAGTGATGGACTTCTTTATATATCTGCATTTGCAGACTGTTAATGGTAGTGGATCCATTATGAATGATATCATTTTGTAGTGGACAATAATTTTAACAGTGTGTAACCTTATGGATCGTCAAGTATTAATCAAATATCTTTTGAAAATGTAAAAAAAACCATAATCCAATATAATTTTGAGCAATTTTTCTATTGTAAAAAAACGATTAACAACTCATAATACTACATCCGCCGTTATAGTTTAATATCTTAAGAAAATCCTTTATTACACCTTTATATCTTAAAATTTCTCATTTAATAAATTGAAACGATAAAAACCTTAATTAATGAATTCCTTTCTATTTCAATACAACACTAAAATATGACATATGGCATATCGATGGCCATATTATTTTTTAAGGAAGTGTATGTGAAATCATTAGAATAGTTCTATGATATCATTATTGTGTTAGAATGGGGTTGACTTACACCAATAAAGTAACTTCATTACACGTTATATTGCTTTTATAATGGAGGATCCAATGATCTATCACTAACATGCGGTTTTTTGTTTGTACCTTTCGCTTTACTGATCATGTGTGGACATTTCAATATGTTATATCATTTTTATTATTACTTCGGCCGTACGTTTACTGTAAGTTTATCACCTTATGTGTGAAACAGGGTTTTACTTATTTTTGTTCCGTCTTTATTATAAAGATTTTCGATCAGTCCAAGTTAACTGGTTTATTATTTATTTTTTTATTTATGTATAAAATTTGTTATTATTTTAATACGTTTTTTTTTTTTTTTAAATGTTGGTATATACTCACCCTATAGGTTGTTTTTTTTTTTTTTTTTTAATTAATGTTGGTATATACTCACCCAAGGTTGGAATTTGAAATTCAGTTGGTCCATTAAATTTGATTGTTAGTACTTTGTTAAAGATTTCAATTCAAAGTATTTAGAGATTAAGCATTCAAATTGTTAAGATTTCTGGTTTTACAAATAAAATGTTAATTTGACTAAGTAAATAAATTTAAAGTTTTTGAGCATTTTTTTATCATATTATAATGACTAAGATGATTATGATTATGGTTTATTAATTAGATAAATTTAAAGTTTTTTAGCATTTTTTATCATATTATAATGACTAAGATGATTATGATTATGGTTTATTAATTGATCTATTAACTTAAAAAAAAAGATAATAAATTAATTGGTTTGTTATAATATTTTGTTTTTATGACTTAAAAGATTGGAGAGAAGTTTTTTTAAATTTTCTTGATTTTAATGAGTTGACATATTTTGAATTAAGATTTATTGTCGGCATAAAGCATTTTAACAGTATTGACATCTTAAAAAAGAAAAACTAAATTAATTGGTTTGCTTTAACATTTTGTATTTATAATTTAAAAGATTTAAGAGAAACTTTCTTAAATCTCTTTAATTGTAATGAGTTAACATATTGTGAAGATTTATAATATTACAAATATTTTGAAATTAAAATTTAATATGAATATATAATTTTTTTTTTAATAATTTTTTTTTTTTTACCTTTCTTTTATTTCAAAATTTTTCGGATCAATTTCACTTTGAAATCTATAAAAATTAATTCTTATATATATAATTAATTAATTAATTAAATATAGTAAAAAATATTTAGATTTTTAAAATTAAAGTATTGTATATTAAAATAAAAAATTAAAATTTTAAACCAATTTAATTTAAAAATAAAATTATAGTAAAAATTAATTATAACTTAACATATATCATTTTAAAAATTATATAAAAAATGTAATTATTATTAATAATAACTATATAATTTAAAATATTATATTTGAATTATTAAACTGGAATTTTGTAAAAACCTAAAATTAAGCTCTTAACTTAACCCTCTTAAGAGCGTGTTTCCACTTCGATCATTCGTACATGTCAATTATGTGCCAAATGAGGATCCACCACCTGGATCTTATCCTTATGTAGCCATTTCAGTGTGCAAATTATATACAAGCAATCATTTTTCAAGCGGAAAAAGATGTACAAATGCATATATTTTTCATTTACCGAGGACGTATTTCAAGTAACGTTGGGAGGCCTTAATGGAGGGCCTTTTCTCACTGTGAAAGTTCTTTTTTATTACAATGATTGTTTTGAGGGTTGAGGTGTCACAAAGTATTTAGTGATTAGATAGAAACTTAATCTCACCCACCATGATTAGATAGAAACTAAACCCCACATTCACTACAGTACTACCTAAAACCTAGAAAGTAACCTACCTCAAAATTCTCTAGGATCAACAAAAAGCCTCACACCCGGAGCTGACTTGCTCCAATCATATTCCTCATCCCCTTCCGTACTAGAAGTAGGAGTAAGCTTCTTGATGCACCATAGGTCCTCCGGGCAAGAGAAACAATTCCAGTGGGGAATGTGGTGCTTCAAGGGGTCACAACCCCCAACTTCGGCGGCGATAAGTCGGCACCCTTTCTCCTTTGCTAAATTATGAGCAAAGCGGCAGAGATGATTCATCAACTCTCCGCTCCTCGGTCCCTCTGCGTGCATTCCGTACAGAAAAGCCACACCGAAGGAATGGAACACATCCGGTACCGACGGGATGTTGAGCCACGGCAACGCCCTGTCCAAAAACCGGCTCGTGGCGGCGTATACACGTGTAGCCATGCGCACCCCCTTTACATTCATTTTGAACACCTCTGAGGTGTTCCACACGCTGACAACCGCCCACGAAGTAGAAACACCGGGACGGGCGCCGTAGCGGCCGGGCCGTCGCCATTGCTCTGCCCGAGGAACGGCCACCCAAGTGCCCAGGTTCAGCCTGTTGCCCAGCACGGCGTCCATGTCTTTGGGGAAGAATTCCGCCGTTCCCATGCATTCCCGATATAAATTCTCCGCTTCCACAATGTCCAGCTTGAGTATGTTTGCTCTAGTGGAAATGCGTTTGGAGTGGGAATGGACGGGATGGACTAAGATGGCGGGGGTTCTAAATTTGGCGAAGCCGCATTTCTCTACAAAAAGCTTGATGCACGCCTCGTTGTCCTTTTCCGTGGCCATGTACGCGTAGTCGGCACCGTTTCCTCTGAACCACTTTTCTACCGCTTGGACTAACCTCAGTCCGATCCCCATACGCCTGTAAAATTATAGAAGAAAAAAAGATCAATGAACAATTACCAGTTAACATAATAGTAAACTATTAAATCTAGTACCTGTGGGTGGGCGAGACTCGCAGGCCAAGAATGTAAGCAGCCATAGCGAACAACGGTATTTGTTGTTCTCCAGGCCGGAGTTGCTTATTCCCACATACGACCGCCTTAATGGTGCCTCTGACGAGGCCCACCATCTCTCTCTCCGCCCCGTACTCCGCAACCTGCCTTAAACAAAATCAAATTTTAAATGGATTTATTCGTATTCCAGCCATCAAAATCTAGGATTTCTATTGTAAAAAGTCGTATTTTTTAAATGGATTTTCCTTGCCCGATAAATGGATACTGAACGTACCAGCATTTTGTAAGCAGGAGTGTGGCGAATCCTACAGACAGGGTCACCCAGGAGATCTGTGTAAAGGGCGACGCTGCCACTCGCCCCTACTTCGCATCGTTTTTCCAAGTCCTCTACTTGTTTCACATCTTTCTCTGGATCAAATTCTCTGATATGAATTAACTTGTGGGATCCTTCTTTCCTCTCAATGAAAGCACGCACTGCCATTACTTACTGATTAGTTTCTTCTTTGGAATGGATGAATCGGTTGCATGAATCTAAGTTGCCCAGTCTTTTATAAAAAACAGAACTGCTTTGTATATTACCCGATCTGTTTTTTTATCACAGACAGAGCCCTTGCTGTGTATATTACATGAAATTAATGTACACTCTCTCACTGGATACTTACATTATATGTACAAGAGAATTCACACACAGCACAGCAGAGTAAATTCTTGAAAACTTGTAAAAGAAATTGATTGTGGACAAGATTCATGCTTCGCATGCATGGTCGGATGTGCCCAACAGACTTCTGGGCTGAACAATGGCTGTTGTTGCCGAGGTGAGTTTTCTCCTTTTTTTCTTCATGCTTTTTGAAATGGACAACTGCAAGCGGCGGCTGCCTGCGTTTTAGTTTGTAATAAAATAAGCCTTGATGATGCCAAAGCAGTTCACATGTGGAATCTGATTGGTCGACAAACCTCCATTATTGCCAACGGAATGTACAGCAAAGGCGTTACTCTGATTGTTGGGAGAAAATTTAGTTTGTGTTTTCATGTCACGTCGTTTTCATGATGTTGCGGGAACTTAACTGATGTGATTCTTTGCCTAAACATACATGTTAATTTAATTTAATCTAGTAGATAGACATGGGGAAGATAAGGACCTATGAGTTAAATTCAAGGCAAAACTATATTATAGTTTTAGGCTAGCAGGTGGTGGTGGGTAGAGTTGGCTCTTGCCTTTTGCTTTTTTATTTAACTATTTAATAAAGTTTGTAGGGGAGACAAGTGGGGAACAAGGCGAGTTCGTGGAAGCATTGTTTGAGTTGCAAGTGGTCCTTATCTATCTCCACTTATTGTTGGGAATCGAGGGTTACATTATTGAAAAAGATCTAATGATAAAAAAACACATGTATTATTTTTGGTTTAAAAGGATTTAAAGAGAAAAACTGTGGTCACATTAATGTTACTTTAGTCAACATTTAGCTGTATCGACCGGTCCTTGTCTCTCATAAATCATTTCTTTAAAAAAAATTGAAAGCAAGAGACGTAGATGAGACAAATGGAATCTCCAAAGGAAAGGAGAGTTCATCGTCTCATTGGCAAAACATGTACCAAACTATGCATGCGTATGTCACTTCAAAAATGGGCATTCACAAAGATTCCCTTCAATTTTCCATTATTTACACATAGTAAAATGGTGCTCCTTAAGATCCTCGGTCTTCCAAAGAAACCCCACTATCAACAATATTTCTTACCTTAAGGGAAAGGTGGCCCTAAGAAAAACCAATGTGTACAATTTTTAACTCGTATGAATTGACACATGTTTATTTCTTCCGACCATGGGAAGATCAATGCATTGATTTTCTTAATTTATGTCCCTTGGCGTTAATCCAAATGCTTCTTTTGAAGAAGAAAATGTTAAAAAGGTAAAAATAAAACAACTTTAAACAAGATATAATCATATCATATACACTTGTTCAACAATAATGAGACTATAATTCTCAGAGCAAACGAGGGAAAATGGATGTATCGGAGCATGAAATGTCCATTAGGCTTTTGTCCGGATCCACGAGACACTTAAAAAATAATAAGAAAATAATTCTCATAGTACACATTAAAAAATATGAAGAAATAATTCTCATAATCCACATTTAAAAAATATAACAAAGGAAAATGTAAAATGTATGCATGGAAGTATGACATGTACATATATGGTTGTCAATATAAATATAAATATAAATATAAATATAAATATAAATATAAATATAAATATAAATATATATATATATATATATATATATATATATATATATATATATATATATGAAATTTACGTAGGCCAAGTGCCACATCATACACTAATATCACATGTCTTTCTCATATTAGATTGTAAAATGCATTTCTTTTATTTGAGTGCAATAATCCACAATGGAGGCAATATTTTTTTCATAAAACTTGTGGAATCAATATTTTTTCATACATATATGGTTGTCTATATATATATATATATATATATATATATATATATATATATATGAGATTTACGTAGGCCAAGTGCCACATCATACACTAATATCACATGTCTTTCTAATATATATTATATTGGATTTACGTAGGCCAAGTGCCACATCATACACTAATATCACATGTCTTTCTCATATTAGATTGTAAAATGCATTTCTTTTATTTGAGTGCAATAATCCACAATGGAGGCAATATTTTTTTCATAAAACTTGTGGAATCAATATTTTTTCATAAAACTTTTATGAAACATAAAATGTGATGATTTTTTTTTACACTAAATCAATAAACAATAAATTCACATACCATGGAAATAAAAGAAATGATGCTACTTTTAAGTTTAATGTCATAGTGAGTGAGAAGCTATATATATATATATATATATAATTTTATTTTCATAAAATTTGTGGAATCAATATTTTTTTCATAAATAAAATACGATGATTTTTTCTTACATTAGATCAAATCAATAAACAATCAATTCACATACTATGGGCATAAAATAAATAATGCTACTTTTAAGTTTAATGTCATGGTGAGTGAGAAGTATATATATATATATAAAGCTTATAAATATATAAAATAAAATCACATATCCATGATGCTGATGCTACTCTTAAGCTTAATGTTATGGTGAGTAATAAGAAAATATATATATATATATATATATATATATATTAATTTAAGGTTTTTTTTAAGTGTATAAAGATTTGTATCTTAATTTATTTTTTTATTTTTATTGATATTTAATATATACAAGCATATAATTTTTTTTTTTTAAAGTAAAATAATTATATTATTGATATGGCAATTTGTTTTTATTTTATTTAATATTTGATATTCAACCTTTTGAATTTTATAGTTCAAATAAAGATCAAATTTTCAATTTTTAACTCTTTGTCTAAATTTAAATGATTAACCACAATTTGTTTTTAACAAATTCCACATATTGCCTTGGTTGCTTTAAGATATGTGCATTTGTACTTCTAATTCCCTAACGATCATGAAAATTGATGGGATGCCCTTTTCTCCCTTTTTTCTTCCTTACTTTTAGTTGGCCAATAGAGTTGTTGGAAATCATTGGAGATTCTAGCAATGTTAATTACAAGAGTCGATTTGACAAGTTTTCATCCCTTCAAAGTGTTAGTGATATTCACCTCAATTCTCTTTAAAGGAGGCTTTTGAACATCATAGATTTTTGATCCAAAGGGATCATTGCATATGTAAGGTTTTTGGTTCTCATGCCGAGAAAATTCAAAGATAAAGGGACATGGGAAAAGTCTTTAGTGGTTTCTTTATTGAGGTCTAGTTGGAGTCTTTCCCAATTTCTTTGAAGAAACCCTTTGTTAAAGTCTTGATTGAAGGATCTTTGTAAATTTGTTGTAACTCTACATCAAAGAAGCGGGTTAAAGTTAGGGGAGGACCCAACTTCAATAAAGTTTTTTCTCACCCTCGCTTCTCACATCATGTAGTTGTTGACTAGTAATTAGGTGGAGGAAATAGAAAACTTAGACCCCATTCTTTTACCCCCCA
Source organism: Picea engelmannii (assembly GCA_009831015.1). Lineage (NCBI taxonomy): Eukaryota > Viridiplantae > Streptophyta > Pinopsida > Pinales > Pinaceae > Picea > Picea engelmannii. Next base: position 39,175 of record ML821544.1, read on the forward strand.
TGCCTCTTCACCCCCATTGTCACATTACTTACATCATATGAAACATGAGGGACAAGAGGTGGAGTTTCATCTACCATCATAATTCTACCCCTTTCCCACCTTTATATTCTCTCCCCTTCCAAAGTGGAATGTAGGGTATGAGGGGTTGATTTTCTTTTATTTCTAGATACCACCCCACATTCTATTCCTCACACCACTATATAGCATAGTTTGATTTGGATTGGATCATTATATTATTTTTCATATATCACGATGCTTTTAAAGTGGAAAAAAATGGAGAAATTAGCTTGCAGGGTCATTTTAATGGTAGGTCCTAGTTCGAAAAATTGGGGTTTGAAACTTTCTAGAGCCATTTTTGAGGCATCAAATGACGTTTTTGGGGGTAAAAAATTTCTCCACTTGAGTCGAGACCCCTTGAATTCATTCTACACATCGAGACCTTTCCAATTGTGCAAAAAATGTGTCAATCAGAGCTCACATGCAATCATTATGCCTCCTACAAGTTGACCTACCATGTTGACCATCATGGTACGAGTGGATGCCATGTCACCCCCCATTACTCACGCATATGGGGCTAACCATATATGGACTTTCAAGAATATTCTAGAAGGTCCAATACCTTATGTTATAACCCTAAATTGCACCACACATGCTTACCTGGCATCAGGCCAACTCATATCCCTTCTTTGCCAAAAACTACTGAACAACTCTTCTAATTGGCGACCGTACTGGGGATAATACTCTTTAGGGTTTCTGGATTTATTCAAGTTTTTGGGTAGTTTAAAGATTAGGTTTTCTGTTTTTCTTTGCCTGTCTTTTTCTATAAGGTCTGAGCTAGCAAGGAGCCTGGTTTTCCATACCAGTTTTCCCTGAATTTTGCTTGACGGTAGTTGTCGGGACACACAGAAGTACACGCAGCCTGCAGAAGGCCTGCATGCGTGTACCCGCGCCCTATCCTCTTACAACCCGCGTGTGAACGCTAGCTGTAGAGATAGCAGTAGTGTGTAGGAGTTCAGAGAACTTTAGAGGCAATCCTCCTCTTCCCTGTCATAATTATACATTCTCAGGGGGTTTTCTTGAATCCTGTCTGAGTCTTGCTAGTTCACAGTCCTATCTCAGATTTCTTTTTTCGCCTTATTATTCCTTGCATTATTTGTCTTTTCTGTTAGAAAGAGCATCCAAGCCTTCAAGGGACCCTGGTTATCAATACCAGAGGCCTCTTCCTAGTCTAGACTGCCTGTTTTCATTTTTTTTCTTAGAATTTAGACATACACGCTGCTTGTACAAGGTCAGCCCACGTGTACACGCTTCCTGTCTCTACTCAGTACGCGTTTGCACGCATGTTGTTTTAGTGACAGTCGCGTGCTCGGCAGGCTACTTTTTGTTCAGGGTGGGGCAGTCATCCCCTCCTTTGATAAGAAGTATTCCTCTCAGTTGTTTGAGTCTAGGATTGAACAGTCAGTAGGTTAGGTCATCTTACCCTTAGCCTGCTTTTTCTCAGTTGATAGTTGATAGAAAAAAAAAAAAAAAATTATTTTTGGTTTTTAGACAAGCGTGAGAATCTTTGTTTTTTTTACAATTGTGTGATTCTTTACTCTGATTCTTTGCGATCTGTGCTTTAAGCCAGAATTGGTCTTCTTGTTTTTTTTTTTTGCTTGTCGGTATTTTCCCTTTGTTGCTTTATTAGCACTTAAATAAATAAAAAGTCTCTTTTCATTTTCTTCTTTGGTTGAAAGGTGTGTTTCTGCATCATTAGCTAGGGAGTTTTTTGTTTCGTAAGTTTTTGCAGTTCACTTAGATCATAAGTAGCTCGTAGTTGAGCAGAATTCCTTTAATTTTTCTATATAAAATCTTAGAAAAAAAAAAAAAAAAAATCTTTATTTGTGAAAAGTTGTTGAAATTTTGCATTTAGTAAAAGTCTTTTGTTTCCAGCTTTTTTCATTCACTTTTTCTTTCATCTTTACACATCATCAGTTTCACCTTCATACCCCTTGACGTAAGAAAAATCCTTAAAAGAAACGCTAATTTTAAAATCTACTAGACTTTTATGTTTGTAGGGTTCACAAACTAGTTCAGGATTAGGGCCTTGAATTAGGTTGGAGAGGAAACTCTTCAAGGCCACTCAAAACCAAACATTAGAGTCTGAGGTAGGGAGTGTCTAAGTCCAATTTTGTGGAAGTTATCAGGGACCCCCCTCTAACACAGGGGATAAACACGAGGTCGCGTGCGGAAAGGTAGCAGAGATAACCCCTCCAAAGCCGGACCAATTGTAGTGGAGAACACATATCAAGGGCTTGTTTTGGGATTCCGTCGTTTGCATTTGCCATGGGGCTTCGTGGGTCTCGAATCCGTTCGAGGTCCTCAATTGTCTTCCAGACCATTTGCTCTCGATACCCTTGATAGGTTTCGGGCTTGATACCTTGCTCATTGTGGTCTACCCGACTTTCGACTGTACCTGCCTGGTGACTGTTCGCGTGCTGGCAACCTAGTTGCCAATATTTTTAGGGACATACATGGGTGATTGCGAGGGTATACCACGGTACCTAGGATAGACATCGGGCCACGCTTTGCCGAGTATACCCGGAGGGTGCTTCCGTATTCGAGTTTCACTTGCACCGGTAAGTTGCTCTAGTGTTGGTTGTTGTAACTGCTCTTCCAAATAGTTTAGTGATTACTTGTCTTATCTCTTAGGGGCTTCTTTTTAGTGTGTGTTACTTTTGAACGTGTAGAATACCTTAGCGTGTCTTGGATCTTCTCACACAGTGGAGGATCTCGAGCTCTGCCGGTCACGAAGGCTTCTGGGCCTGCCGCCGGTTACACTGGAGCCACCCTCGCCACCATTAAGGCGGAAGCTAGACCAACAAGAGTCTTTCAAAGCGACCGGGTTACAAACCTTTGTGCCCAAACAACTCTCAGAGGAATCAACCGCCAATCTTGGTTCGGTTGAAACCCCAACCACTGATATCTGGACACCGTTTATTGTACCAATCCAATTTCACGAACACCAGACAGTGCCTCACACAGCTATGGAAACAAACATTGTTACTTCTATTGGGTATTCTTCAGTTCCCACCACAGTTGCTACCACAGGAGAATCATCTCCTAACTTACCATCGTCGGTCCAAGCCACCATGGTCTCGGCCACAACTACGTCGCACAGTGGACCGAACCCGTCTATGGAGGCAGCCACAACCCTCTTCACACCTAGTGCGACAGGCCCTCCGTTCTCATACGGTATGCCTAGTTCGGGTACAAGTCCTGCACTAGCCTACTCCACTTTACAGACTTTGGGTCTGGGGGCAGGGAGCTCTAACGCTCCTCTGCAAGGTCAACTTGGGGGCACTCTTGTCCCTTTTAACACTTTTCCTTACGCAAGGGTTCATATCCCTCCTTCATCCCCTTTGCTTGGTGGTCTGCATCAGCAGTCCGCCGGGCAGTCTACACACACTAGTTTATTTGGAGCAGGGAGTCAACGAACACCTGCGCATAATATGCTGGTAGATTCGACACCGTTCTCTTGGAACGGGACGTTTGGTAACAACACTTTCTCATCAACCACTTTTCCGTCTGGGAGCAATCCCATTTTTGGACAGTCTACTCCTGCGCAGGGTACTATTCCTGCGTAAGGGGCACATATAGCAGGACCTTGGAACTCAGGACAAGGATCCGTTCCCTCCTCTGGAATGTCGTTCTGGGGTAATTCTTTCCATAGTCAATGGAACCCTGGATAGACTACTATGCCTCTCCCATCAGGACCGGCATGGGGTAATCCTTCCCAAAGTCCTTTGAATATGATGCATGCCCAACACTCTATGTCCTTTATGGGAAATCAGCTGATGATGTCTCCACAGATGCAAAATCCTTACGCTAGTCAGGGCCATGGTTTCTACAAAAATCTGGGCCAACAGCCAAACTTTTCCTGGCAACCTGGTGCCAGTCAAACTCCAGGACCCTTTTTCCCAGGTTATCAGCAGAAACCCAAACTACCATTCCTGGCAACTTTACACTTGCCAGATTTGACAAGGTTGTTAAATGATCCTATTTGTCACGATCCACGTTGGCCTCCTATGCCAACGAAGTTGCCTTCGGACATTCCAAAGTTCGAGGCCAAGCCTAATGAAGATCCAGGTGATCATGTGACTACCTTCCATCTTTGGTGTTCATCTAACTCATTGAAAGATGACTCCGTACAGTTGTGATTGTTTCAACGCACTCTTATCGGGAGTGCCGTGAAATGGTACATCAAGCTCGATCGCTCAAGATACTCTTCTTTTGGCGAACTGGCGATGGCCTTCCTTAACCATTTCCAGTTACCTGTGAGATACGACGCTGGCACAGAGCTGCTCGCCAATTTCGAACAGACAACAGCGGACCATATCTTTGATCATATCCGAGAGTGGAGACGCCGAAAGAGTCTAATCAAAGTACCAGTCCCACCAACATTCCTGCTTGAGTGGTTCCTTAAGTCTTTGGTCCCTCAGTTATCCAAAGACGTCGCGACTTCCGGAGTTTTCTCCGAAGAAGATGCCATCATGAGGGCTCAACAGATTGAGCTCATCTATTCTCAGTCTGGTTTATTATACAACATCTTGCCATATGCGCCACGTTCGATACTGGATAAAACTAGACAAAGAGCTGGACCACATGCCGATGGTATCGTTGATTCAGCACAAACCAAGCCCGCTGAGAAATTGACAAAACAGTTGCAACAGTTATCCATACAACACACAGCGGCCAGCCAAACTACTGCTTTGGCTGCTCCCCCTACCCAAACATCGAAAGTACACACCGTGCAGTCGACTAACCCAAAGGCCACCCAACAGCCTGAAGGGAAGAAAAAACAACGAAAGAAGGGTAAGGGGGATAAAAAAAACACTGATAATGCTGGCGGGGACAATATAGAAAAATGGAAGTCGAGGTATCCATGCAACTTATGCACGGAAGACCACCCGACCCATCTATGTCCTTGGTTTGCAGAGGCCCAAAAATTTGTCACACAACAACAACAGACGGCGTTGACGAACCCATTTCAACATGGGAAAAACCTAACTCAAGCCTCTGCAAGTACAGAAGGGGGCAGTCAAGTACCCCCTCCGTCTTCGAGCAACCCCACGAATGTATATATGGTGAAAGGTGATGCTTTTCTATCAACTAGAGCACATGCCTATAGTCAACCAAGCACTTCCGAGAAGGGAAAAGAAACCGAACTCCCAACTCTTCCTCTACAGATCAAGAAGATGTTGGGAGAAATAATGACACACATTCCAAAGGGTGAATTTAAAAAATCTTCTCACAACCCAAATGCAAGGGCCACCCAGAATTACTCTATGGTGGAGGATTTATCACAAACCCCTTGTGCGATGTTTGCTTTGGAGGTCCTCCAAAGCTGCCCTGCTCAGAGGAAAGCCTTGTTCACCGCTTTGGGATCTATTGAGACTTGTAATTTGGGTACCATCATGTTAGATACAACCGACTTAAAACCTCGTCTTCCTTACCACGTAGCGTTTCAGATAGTAGTGGCTCATCCCACGAATACTTTTACACGAAATATCTTCCGCACGGTGGTCGACGAGGGTGCCTCGACATGCGTTATGTCGTTAGCATGTTGGAAGGCCATTGGCCAGCCCGCTTTGTCTCCATCACCTACTCTCCTCACTACTTTCGACGATCGTTCTTTTCGACCACATGGCATCGTTCCTTCTTTCCCTATGCAGTTAGGAGGGAAAACCATGTGTGTCGAAGTAGAGGTAGTCGATGCTCCCCTCGACTATAACCTCTTGTTAGGACGAAGTTGGACTTATGCTATGCAAGCTATGGTTGCTACAGTTTTCCGAGTCTTGTTGTTTCCACACGAGGGCCGGATAGTGACCATCGATCAACTGTCTTTCTCCAGACCTGACCCAGCTTTGGGGGCATCCACGTTCCCCATGATTGATAATCCTCAACCAGGTGTCGTTAACGTAGGAGTTGGTTTGTGCTCGTCCTTGATGGGTACCTTCGATTACCCACCTCCTCATGACGATGTCAAATTTATATATAATCACCATAAGGTTGAGATTTTTCAAGTTTCGTCGTTCTGCACGACTTACTTTGAGGATCCTTGGATTCTTCCTTCCCCATCAGTCACGATGGATGAGACAGGGCACCCCAACATGTCCATGCCCTTGTCTGCCGCTGAGGTAGCGTACTCTTTAGTCCAACAAGCTTCAGCTAACCCTGATCCGACTCTTGCACAAGAGTTAGATCCACTTCTAGAGCCTATTTGGGCTCAGGGTTATCTCGCTAACGTCGATTCGTTAGACTTAGTCTTGCCTTCTGATGAAGCAGTAATCGAAGTAATGACTAGTCCAAACAAACCTTGGGACGATCTTCATCATAGATCATATTTCCTCCCAAAGTTAAGCCGAATCGAAGTAGGAGAATTCACCGTGACTATGACTGGAGATAGGTCTTGTCATACTAATCCGTTAGCTACACACAAGATCTATGCTGAGGGAAATATGGAAACCATTACTGAAACGATACCTATCAATATCTCCAGAACCCCTGGCGTCATAGACAATGTTTTCATAGGAGCATACAGCTCCCCCGAGGAGATGCTAGGCATCGACCCACAAAGAGTCTATCATGAGATAAATTTGTTGTTTTTCAAGCTCGCTTTGAGATCCGAAAGCAACATCCGGCGAGACTGCATTTATGCTTTTCGATCTCGTCCGGATGAACTGAGAAAAGTACCCATTATGGAGTCTTCTTTAAGCCCTTTTCAGACTCCTTAAAGATGAAAAGATTGCCGAGTGACCTTGTTTCTTCACACTCGTTAAATTGGTCCAGAAGAACGTTCCTTAAACGAGTCTTCTTTTAAGCCCTTTTCAGACCCTTTAAAC
>ML821544.1:52177-63705 GCA_009831015.1 Picea engelmannii
CTTGCCAAAATTGAATAAATACCATGGATGCATGGTTGACTCCGTTCTGAAGAGTCGTGAAGGATCTGTCTTGAAGGATAGCTTAAAGGGAATGTACTCCATATCCCCAGGAAAAATCCAGTGCAATTAAATGAAAGAGTAAACTAGCAAGGATGCTCTGTTGTCACGATAAGAGGCAAATGTTTAATGCCTTTGCAGATCACATTGAGAAGGACTATGAATAAATCCTGAGATGACTAATTTTAAAAGTGGAAATGTATGTAGGCTATGAAATATAACTATGATAGCTACATGAAGGCTTAGGATTAGGAAAGTGGTTAAGTACATCATAGATGTAAGTAAACAAAGATGTATGTTTATATTCCTTAAGCGAATATTTGGTAGACCACTAAAAAGCTAACTCAAGGTTGAGGCCATCACAGTGGTGATGGATCTGCAACGAGGAGGTTGCATGCTGAAGGAGTTCCCGGTGGAGAAACTGTATAAGGTCTCTATCAGAGGAATAGAGTCACAACCCTGATAATTGTTGAAGGATTGTGTTAGCACTTCATAAATTTCCTAGAGGTTGAAACAGAAGAAATCTACAAAGGTAACTTTATCCAACCACTTTTAAAGATGGGATTCTAGCCCTTCCAACTTCAGAGAGGGATCTCTCTATATGATTTAGGTTTGTTTTTAATTTCAGATGTCAGGCTAGGTGAAGAAACAGGTAGGTTTGTTGTAAAAATGTTTTTGAATTGGTTGAGACGGTCTACACCTCCATTGGGCTATGGGGTCTGTGCTAAAATAAACATGAAATACAAACCATAAACGCAAATAAATACTTCAACAGGGCGAGATAATATACCCACTGGATCTTCAATAATTTAAATGATGGACAGAAGAAAATATGAGAAAGATCATTCAACTAAGAAGCAGTTAAGAATTCCTTAATTGAAAACCTTAGAAGATAAACATTAAAACCTTTAAAGTCAGAAACATGGTATCTAAGATAAATCCTACAACATACGTTACTTTTAAAGATTAGTTTCAGAAAACAATATGATCACAAAGCAAGGAAAACATTCAACTAAGAGAAAAACGTCACCAGTGAATACACGCAAGAATCCTGTAAAAGTGATTCCTCTTTATTAATGGCAGATCTCTTCAAAAATAGTTACAGTCTGATAGCGTCAGGGTGTAAAGATCAACAACCCTCAATACATCGAAAAGTGAAGTATTTATAATTCAAATTACAAACGTTCCTGTCATAACTGACCAGGACGTGCTCATTCTATTTTTAGTCTAACTAATTTAACTGATCAAAACTAATTGGTGACTTGGTGCAACTGCATGCGAAATTTCTGGGGTAGGCCGTTGGCGAGGTTTCTGCATAACCTCTTCTGACTAGACAGGTGAATGGACCTGGACAACTCATCTGCTAATCGAGCAGATCACAGAGTTCCTCCCATCTGATATGACTAGGCACCGTGACTTTGAGTAATCTCCGATACACTTCGTCCATTTCTGTATATTTGGTGAATGTGGGCTTGGTGAGGAATATGTATCGAACCTTGTGTTGGATGCTAATGTCAAATTGAAGGGAGTCTAGGAATGCTTTGCCAGTGATTCTCCCTTGTACGCCAGCGAACTTTGAACTGTCCTTAGACACCTCAGCTAATCTCTTCTTGTAATCCTGGAGTGTCATTAGTTTGTCATTAATGACCTTCAGACCAGGTAGACCTTTCTTTTGGAGAGCATCAATCTTACTGAAAAACTTTTGTACCCCCAGGTCCATGGTCTGAACTTTTTCTTCTAGCTGAAGCATCAATCCTCTCTTGGTCAAAACTCTTTTGACCTCAAGGTTGGTTTCTGTTCTATCCTCTATCTTCAACTCTTCTAACTCTTCTCTGGTCTTGGAATTGAGGAATATGATTATATCATTTTCCTGATTTGGTCTATCTCCCAATTCCACTCTGATTTTCTCAATAGCCTGTTTACTCCTCTGAACCAACTCATTTTGTTTGAACATGATTTGGATCATGGGCCAGATTTCATTCATGGACTTTGTGATATCTGTCCATACATTCTCTTTGACCTCAGCCAAAGTTTTCCCTGCCATGGTTTGCTTTTGGAGCTACTGTAGTTCCTTCTTTAGCTGCTTAGTTACTTGTTTCTCTTTAGAGAGACTGGTTTGGAAAGAAGTTTTGAGTTCCTGGAGGTTCTCAACTTCTTTCTTAAGCCTGCTGATTTCTGTCTCTTGCAGGTTCATTTTCTCCATTGATTTGGCGAGATCAGCTGTCCCTTCCAGTGGTGTCACTGGTGTTGCAGATGGAATTGCTGTTACTATTGCTGTGCTTGTCCCTGAGATTGGGATAGCAGTCAATGGGATGGCCTCCATAGACTTCATCTATTCTTTCTCCTTTAGCAGTTTCTCCATTTCTGCTTCCATTTCTTTGAGCTGGGCGTTCTGCTCCATGAGCAGCTTGAGCATTTCGTCCTTCTCGCCTTCCTTCTCTGCTATCTCCTTAGCCTGTGAATCTTCTGTGGGCGGGAGTTTCAACTGTTTCCTAAAGGAAGCGATGTCTACATTCTTTTTCTTTATCATCTCCTCTGCAACTTTGACATTCGAAGGATCGTAGTCGATCTTGAGGACCAGTTCCTCCAAAGTTTTAATTCGGTTGTCTTTCGCAAAAGAAGATATCTTCTCCAACTTGAGCTGCATTTGAGCATTGTTCAATGATACCTGAAATTTTGCTGTAGAAGCTGAAGCATGTGCCAATGTGTGGAAAACCATCTCCCCTGTTTGTTTGTGCAGATCCATCTGATCTGCTGGATGTACATCCTTCGCCTAGAATTCGAAGGTGGCCCTCTTGTAGTCTGAGATCACTTTGGGATCCGGTACCTGCGCTTGGAGGTAGGCCATGTTCATCCTTCCCTTCTCTGTGTCGAATGCAAACAACAATCTATGCTGCACAGTCGACGTTTGTTTCTGAAACTGGGCATAAGTGCTGCTAGTAAGCGTTTGATTCTTCTTCTTGATCATCTCATATTTCTCGAAGTTGCCCAATTTAGGCCCCGTCTTGCCTGGTTGATCGTTCAGGGGAGAATCTCTGAATTTCTTTGGTACTGTTGGGGTGATGCCCTGATAAAGACTCGAACCAAATGCTAGAATGAACGGCTTGATTACTGTGGTAGTTACTGTGGTGGGCGGGGCCTCTTGTTCTACTGTCGTACCAGACGTTGAAACTGTCTTTGGCCTCTTTGTATGCAATTGAAACTCCTCGGATGATACCTCCGTGACAGGCGGAGATGAATCCTGTCGAGGCCTCTTTTCCTTGGGGACCTGTGGCGTGGAAGTTGGGAGTACAGTGGTCGGGGGAACCTGCTGTTCCACTTCGACCAAGGTGTCCGGTGCCCACACTGTTTGATTTGCAAATTTTTCAATCTCAGGCTTGGACTCGTGGACATACGGGACGTTTTTATTTTTCACCCGCATTTCTGAAATGATCCCATGTGGATCATAGTGCCATGGGAAACTAGTAAAGAATTTCATTTATTTCAATATTTCGTCAGCTTCTTCCCTGGCGCCTCGGCTATTGCAAATGAAAGAGCCAATCTGCCCCTTGATCCTCAATTGCTGCTTCTTCTTCAGGGATACAAAGTGGATGTCATCTGAGTTCATGATTTGCCTGATGTATTCTAACGCAAAAAATCTTACCGGCACATACTTTGGCAGCTTGTAGGGTGCCAATTCGCACCCGAAAACTCTGATCTCAGTGTGGTTTTGATAAAGGTACCAGTCCCCTGTCTTTACGTTGTCCGAGAGATGTAGAATTCTATGGACCTTGTCATTTATTCGTGGTTCGGGCATACCACTCAGCATGCTTACCACAGGGTGGTAAAACAGATCAATGAATGATTTGAAGTCGTATTCTGCAGAGTTACGCTTCAACAAATAGGTCCACGCTGTTATTGGCTGAGGCTTTCCATCCGCGTCCATTTTCTGCATAGAAAAACTGAATTTATCGGCTTGATAAAAAACAAACATATAGGCCAATACAGACGAATATCTAAACATGCCCTCCGTGCCAAAGTTCACAAACTGATCGTGAATATTGTCGGCCAAGAAGGTACTGAAATCAAACTGTGTTGTAGGTTTTTCATCATTGGAGAAAATGGATAGAAAACCCAGGATGGGTTCATCTACCCACTGGTCGGAATAGTATCCTAACAGAGCACAGAGGGAGGAAATAATCTGATTTCCCTTGGTGGAGAACATGGACGAAGGGTAAGGGATATTTGTGGAAGGGAGTGGAGCGGAAGTGGGAAGGAATAGCTCAAATATTTGAGCTCTCTGGGGAAAAGTCATCTTTTGATACAACTCTGTGAGGATTTCTAGGTTGAACGGGGAAGAATACTCAGCACGGGAGATTTGCATCATTTGGTCAATGTCTTCGGGAGTGATGAAGAAGAGGACGTCTCCAGATGACGAAAGGATGGCCCTCTGGTCGGGAATATAATGAGCTTGGCATTTGAGAGCGAATTCAGGAAAGTGGTGTATCTGGGGAAAAAGGTACAGGGGAAAATTGGACTCCTAGAGTCCAATCTCATCGCTTTGGTCCAGGAACACTTCCCGGAGCCTTGACTGGAGGTCTGAAAAATCGAAGTCGCAAATGGTATCTGCGATCAACCTGTCTTTATCCACCAACGGAATTTTGTCTAGGTCAACAAGAGGAGGAAGAAAAGGATTCTCTTCTCCTTCCGCTAGCCTTGGCTTTGGCGCCATCTCTGCAACAGTACCCGCAATAAACAATATGTTAGTGGGGTCGACTGACTGTGGATGAAGGCGACGGGGAAGCAATGGAGGAATAAGAGGTAAGTTTTCTGGCGCGATGGACGAATAATGAATGAAAGGGGAATAACGGTAGTTTTATTCAAAACTGGGGTCGGTGGGACGCGGGAGACAGGTCAGCAGGATAACGGGTATATTATCTTGTAATAAATGGACAACGGGCCACTTGGGGGTGATTTGGCAAGTGAAGGTGGCTAAAACATACGGATGGGTGACGTGGTTGCCAGGGATTGGTGATAAAAGTCACAATAAGGGGCTGTTCATGAGTGAAAGGGGTGATGGACTGACAGCAGGGATTGACAATAGTTATGGGATGGGACACAACTTGGGAACAAGCGGAGCAAGTGGCATCAGTGGAGGATGACGTCCCTGAGTGATGGAGGCTGTCAGATGACATATGGTGAAAAGACTTCAGGACCAACAGCTTCGTGCCACCTATGACAAGGGACCTGCCGGAGGGAATATCCATTCCAGACCCCCCCTTTTTGGTTAAAAGCAGAACACCAAGGGGGGTCCAAAATCCATTGTAAACCGTTGATCTGCGCGCCAGTTTCCTGGCTGCAGATCTTAGCGCGTCATTTATTACTCATTCCATACCCCCACCCCTCCATTAAAGGCATAATGGACCGGGGGGGGGTCTGCAATCCAATTTGGGCCGTGGATCAATGCGCTCGTTCTTGAACCGTCTAGATCTACACGATTATTATTACTGATTCCGGACCCCCCCCCTTGGTTAAAAGAAGAACACTAGGGGGGGTCCGGAATGCTCTGTGCGCCGTAGATATGGGCACCATGATCTGGACCGCTGATAAGTGTAGGAAATATAAATCAGGAGCGGAAAAAGGATGTGTCGGGAAAACTTAGGATAAGTGCCTTTTATGGGTTTTTCCCAATCTTTTCACATAGACACTACCAAGGGGACACCATCTAAGTTATTATTAGGCAATGGAGACATGGTGTAGTATTTTCATTAATCTGGTTTCATGGGTGGTGAAGCAAATGAGGCAACTAACCTACATGCTAACCTATTTTCCTAGGACAATTAACCCAGATTAAACTGTTGGGTTAATAAATTACTCTACCTAAGGGCTATCTGACCAAGATTAGACAGTCTGGTCAGACTTATTCACTAATATATCAACATTAAAATTTAAAAGAACTTGGCCATGCTTGAAAGCTATGACCAAGTTACTATTATTGCATGGGGCTTTTTCTTTTCAATTCTTTTATGCCCTCTTTTCTTTTTCTTTTCTTTTCCTTTTTCTCTTTCTTTTCTTTTTCTTTTTCTTTTTCTCAAATTATTTGCAGAATGAAAAATCATTTGTCAATAAAAACACTAGATACAGATAATATCTGAGTCATCAATTGATTCCCATAATTTATGGGGTGATAACAGTGGCTCCACCTAGGGATGGTACTTGCCCTGTTAAGTGTCAAGAATCATGGTTCCTGTCATTCTGAACATATCTGCCTAGTAGCCTTCATTGATCTTATTCTCAAAACTTGGAAAAACAATGGTCAACAGCTTAGGGCCTTCTCTTCGGGCTTCAACCGCCTGACTAATGTTCCTCACTCATAAAATGCAAGTGAAAAATGAAAATTAAACTGGTATGTACAATGAAGAGTGAGTTCTTCAAGCCTTTTACTGAGTTGGGACATAATGTTTCAGCATTCTGCCATTCACAGGTGCTCCTGGCAGATCTGACCCATCGACGTTGTTTAGCAAAAAAACATTGTTTCCTATGAAAGCTTGGATCATGTATGGCCCTGTCCATAGATGGTCAAATTTCCCATGCTTTCCTTTGTCCTCATTCCTGGCATCCCACCTCAACACCAGATCTCCCAACTCAAAATCATCCTCCTTGGTTCGTTTGTCAAATATTTTCTTGATGTTTTCTTGGATGACCTGTGTTTTGTTGAAGACTTCTTCTCTAGTCTGCTGCAAATGAATCATCTGGTTGATTCTTCTCTGCGAGTCATTAGGCTCAGCTTGCACATCTTGTAACAAATTCATGACAGGGACTCCTAAAGAAGTGGGGAAAACAACCTTTGTACCATAGACCAGCTGGTATGGGGACATACCAATTGACCTTTTGGTGGTCAGTCCGTCAGCCCATAGAGAAAACACCAACTTATCATGCCATGATTTTTTGTTTTCCTGCAATGTTTTCTTGATGATATTTACCAAAGTTTTGTTTGAAGATTTCACCAACCCATTCCCTTGAGGGTAGTAGGCTATGGAATGCCCCAAGCCAATATGGTACCGGTTGCAGAAATCTATGAGTTTCTTCGACCGAAAAGCAGCTGCATTGTCAGTAATGATCTTCCTAGGACAACCAAAATGAGACAAAATATTATTTTCAAGAAATTTGATAATAACAGAGTCAGTGGCTTGCCTGCTCGGTACTGCCTCGATCCACTTGGTGAAATAATTGGTGGCTGTGAGAATCCACCTGTGTTGGCCTGAAGAAGGTGGGTGAATTTCTCCAATGAAATCRAGCCCCCATTGCTGGAAAGGTGCCTCAACTGATATAGGTTTCAGAGGTAAAGGAAGGAGTTTCCTTTTGCCTTCAAACAGTTGACACTGGTGACATGCTGTTACCTTCTGATGCACATCTACGAACAAGGTGGGCCAGTAAAATCCAGCTCTAAGTATTTTGTTGGCTGTGACCTTCCAGTTCAAATGGCCACCACATTCTCCTGCATGAAACTCTTGCAACACTTTATCAGTTTCATCCTTCAGTAAACAATTTAACAAAATTCCTGCAGGGTCTTTCCAATATAAATTTCCATCTAGAATACAGAATTTCAAATCTTTCAACTTTAAAAATCTAGCTTTAGCCTTAGTTAAACCAGGGGGAGCTTGTAAATTTTGTAAAACGAATATAAGGTTTGCATACCATGGAGAGTTTAGAAATACCTCTCTAACGTTTGGAGTCGCCATCTCACCCTGTTCATCTGCAACATCTAGAAAATTAATGTCAAGAGCTTGGAAGTTAGATTCAGCCATTAATTTAGCAAGGCCTTGGCCTTTGATTAGTTTGGTGGGCTTAATCTCGATATCGTATTCTAAAATGACAACAATCCATTTTCCCCTTCTTCCATTAGGGTTATCCTGTGTCAAGATATCTTTTACTACCACATTTAGAACATAAGCTATGATGTGGGAATGGAGAATGTAGACCCTGAAGTCCTTAATGGCTTTTACCAAAGCAAAAGCTTGCTTCTCCATGATATTGTAGTTCAAGGCAGAATCTCTTAATGCCTTGCTGAAGAAAGCTATGGGCTGTTCATACCCTTCACTATTCTTCTGCAGTAACATCACTGCTATAGTATGTTCAGAGGCGAAAGAAAAAAGATAGAAATCTTTAGTGAAATCGGGACTGATCAAAACTGGGGCTTCTGTGAGTGCTCGTTTGACTTGTTCGAAGGATTGTCTAGACTCAGAGTCCCATTTTATTTTAACGTCCTTTTTAAGCATGTAGGTAATGTTTCGGAGGAGTTCGGCCAGATTTGGAATGAATCTTCGCAGAAAGTTAATCTTCCCTATAAAAGACTGTAGTTCTTTGAGGTTCATTGGGTGTTCTAACTTGAGTATGGCCTCGATTCTGCTGGGGTATATTCTGATTCCATCTTTAGAAATGACGTGTCCCAGTAGTTTTCCTTCTTCTAACCCAAAAAGACACTTCTTAGGATTTAACGAAATCCCAAACCTCCTACATTTCTCGAAAACTCGTCTAAGGTGCCGCAGGTGTTCATCATCAGATTTGGAAAACACAGTCACATCATCTAAATAAATGACAATAAACTTACCAGATTCTTCCACGAAGGCAATATCCATTGCCCTCTGAAAAGTGGCTCCTGCATTCATCAGACCGAAAGGCATCTTCACATACATGAAAGTGCCCCATGGGGTGGTAAAAGCGGTTTTATCTTGATCATCCGGGTGAACCAGGACCTGGTTGTATCCTGAGAAACCATCTAACAGAGATATCCTACTGGACCCGACCACCCTTTGAAGGAGGTGGTCCATCTTCAGTAGTGAGTAATTATCTTTCAGGGACACTTTGTTCAGATTTCGGAAATCTATGCAGAGTCTGATTTCCCCAGTTTTCTTACGTGTAGGGACTAAATTAGAAACCCACTTAGAGAAGCGTAGAGGGAATATGATCTTGGCATCATACATTTTCTTGATTTCTTTTTCTATCAGAGGGAGCAACTTGGGATTTATCCTCCTTAGTTTCTGCCTAAATGGTTTTTGGTCTTCCTTTATGGGAATCCTGTGTTGAATGATGCTGGTATCATAAGCTTTCAAATCTTCATAGCCCCAGGAAAAAACATCTGAATATTCTTTGAATAACTCAATGTATTTGAGATTTTGTTCTGGGGGTAAGGATTTGGACAGTTTGACCATCCTAGGCTTCTCTTCAGTCCCTATGTTACATTCCTCTACCTCTTGTCCATGAGCTTCCATTTTTGGTTTCTTAGCTAGATCGTTACTGTCAAACAGATCTTCTAAAGGAACAAGACCTCTAGGTAAAACATTGCTTTTCAACTGTAAAACATCGGCATACATTTCATCATCCCCTAACTCCTCTGAATCAACTGTATCTACTCCTGAATCTATAGTATTCACACTATCTATTTCAAAATCAGAATTATTTACATTCTCGTTTTCAATTTCTAAATCTATATTTGTACATTCAAAATCGTTCTTGCATTGCAGAAAATCCTCTATCTGATCATCATTTCCAAACACTTTCCAATACCTGATATTGTCTGGAACTGTCGGTCTGCATTTCACTTCAATAGTATATGGGCGAGTTTGGCGGAAATGAATCTTGCAGGAGGCTGCTGACGTAGCCAATCGGTCAGCCAGAATATTCTGTCCCCTCGGCATTACCTGCAAGTCAACCTCATTAAAACACTTCAAAGCATCAAGAACAACATTCCTGTAGGCTCTAAGGCGCGGGTGTTTCGCAACATACTCACCTTTAATCTGTTTGATTATTAATTCAGAATCACCGCTTACCATTATCTGCTTAGCACCAACTTTTTTCAACAGCTTCAGACCGAGCATTAAAGCTTCATATTCGGCAACATTGTTAGTGCACTGGAAATTTAATTTGTAGGAATGATTTTCTGAATACCTTTTTCGATGATTATGCAGCTAGACTCCAACTCCTGCTCCTTATTTACTCACAACTCCTGTTTCAGGATTAATTCGTAAGTGCGGACACGAACCGATCTCCCTAGATCCACCCGGATCTAGAACAAAATAGAACAAAATACTACACTTTCCCTAGATCTAGCTTATTGAGTGAACTAAGAGATAAGGATTAAAGACATACCTTGTGAACGATTTCCTTAGATCTCTGTTGTTCCAAGATTTTCTCCAATTCTCTTGCACCGTTCAGATCACAACAACACACACCAATTGAAGTGAAAGCAGATTAATATATTCAAAATCTAGTCTATACATATGATCAAGGAATTATGTAATAAAGTGATATCATCTTTATGGGAAAGGGACATATTACTGTATTGAATTAATTGAAAGTGAAACTTACAACCTGAGCCTTGATGTCGTAGGTCTCCTTTCGATGGCTCCTAGTTCTGACACACACACTTTCTCATGCATGAAGAAAATCAACCACTTGTGATGACCTTGCTGTAGTCTCTTGCTGCTATAGCATCAATCCTTCATACAGGCTTTCAACAATTCTCCAATCAATCTCTTGCTAGCTTGCTCCTAACTTTTTCCATGAGCAACCTCCTTAATATATAGGAGAATATAATTTAGTTACTTGGATAGAAAATGATCCCAAGATATCTAGAATGCCAACCCTTGAACAACCATTTGTTAGCCAACTCATTCTTCTCGAAGATTCTCTTCTAGAAGGCTCGAGAACTTCATATTTTTCCTCTTTAAAAATACGTTCGCACCCTGGCCTTTGTTACAGTGTGAACTATTCGCACCCTAGCTTAATGCAGCCTGCGAGAATCAGGCATTCTCGCAGGCAAGTATATAGGTAGCTTGCGAACTTCTTGAAAAATATAGTTTCTGGAAGCAGACAAGTGCAACTTTTCTCAGGAAATTATTTCTTAGTGAAGAGCTTGATTTTCCATCATCATGACATCATCATAACATCATCACAATGACCAAAATTGTGGATAACAGCTCCATCGAAATCCATACTCCAGAAATCGGCGGGGAATTCTTCAGTGATTACATTTTTCATCTTTGCTACCTCACTGATTTCTGGATTTCATCTTGACTAGATACATCTTCTATCAGCTGAGTATCTTGCTCTTCCGTATCACCATCATTGTACAATATGAACGAATAAAAATCAGAATGTGCAGAGTAAAGGGGGTAATTGTGCGGTTTTTATTGACTACTGACCATGTACTTCATCAGTGTCTCTCTGTATAACCTCCTCTGTTGTCCAAACATTGAGATAGTGGCGTAAGACATATCCAGTTGCAGGGTTCCCTTCAACTTAGCTCCCCAAGACCGGGATAGCAACATTCCGTACTTAGGTGGGATATCTGCAACCACTACGTCCATTACCATGCTTTTTGAAGGGATCTGAACCAGGGTGATGCATAGGTCTTTGATCAAACCAATACATTTGACTTTGCTGGAGTCGAATGAATGTAAATCCTTGTATGGTCTGGTGACCTCCAGTCC
>ML821545.1:16450-37195 GCA_009831015.1 Picea engelmannii
GTGAGTTGAGATTCTATATTACTGAGTAAAATATTGTACAAAAAAAGCTGACGGGTGGCCTCTAATCTTCCAAAAGGAAACCAGATCAGGGGTCCCCAAGTTGCGCTATCTACATTAGTGAAAGGATGGTTGGGTCGCCACTCGGGGAAACTGACCCAGTCTCCATAAGTTCGTTTGAAAAAGAAAAAAAACTATACCATCAGAAATACATAAAAGCAAGAGCATATAACATGAGTTGTTCCTATACTGATAAACAAAAGAACTTGAGTTGGTGCTGTGCTAGTCCACACAGATTGGGTGGATTTCATCTCCTTCCTTCCTTACCTCATTTTCATTTTTTTGCTCCACCGTGTGCGTCCTTCTGATGCTGGCTGGTGTTCCGCGTCCTTCTGATGTTGGATGGTGTTCCACGTCAGTCTGCTGGAGTGATGTCCATGTGATGGACATATCAAAGGTAGAGTTGGAATTGACCAGTCATTCGGTCTAATTTTTCACCTTGGTTCCTCTGGTTCTCTGCTATGCCTCTTACACTAGCCTCCAAGTCACCGGGGCGACTCAGGATTTTTATGATTTCCTTCTTGCGGCCTCAGTTTTCCACCCTGCTGGTCTCGTTATTTTTTTCTCTTAGCTTGCATATTAGCATTTTTGTACACTAGGCTTCGTCCACCATTTTTTGGTAGAGGGTTTTCCTGGGCTGTGTGGCCCCTGGGTCCTTTAACCCGTCTGCTTCTTGGATGAGTTCCACCCAGGTTTTTCCCTGGCGCTTAGTGTTGACTTCCCGTTCCCATATGTCGATGAATTCTTTACCCTTTGTATCTTCCTGCTCGAGGAAGGTGCCTTTGGCCTCTCTAGAATCATGTTCCATCCTAGTGATCTTCCGGGTGCTTATTGGGAGTTCCTCCCCCTGGGGTCCCCTCTTACTCTGGGTGTTCTTCGTTCTTACCATATTTTCTTGTAAGCCATGGCTTCTGTCATTCTTTCTTTCTCTGCTACTAGTCTCCCCTTCCTGGTCTCTGGAATTGCTGCTAGTTGGTCTATCGCTATCCTTGATGCTTCTTCTTTTATAGAGTTTCCCCGGAGGTGGTCTTCTCCAGGTAATCATTTGTCTCTCATAAAGGCGTATCTTTCGGTCCTTTATCTCTGTTTCTGAGTGTGTGCGCTTGGGAGCTCTGCCATCATTCCAACACCAATCTTTTTCCTTACACACTATCCTCCAATCATTTTCTCCCTTGGGATCTGGGTGTGGATGAGGTGTACCCATACCTACTCTCAAGCTATCCCTTTTGTCTTCATCCTTTGCCAATTGCAGATTACCCTTTCCATTCTCCCACGGCCAGCCCCTGTACTTCCTTCTATTGACATGACCTTGGTATCGTACCCCTTCTTGTGGTGTGACTGTGATCTACATTGTAACTCATGTTTAAAAGGTGGCCTAACGGATTCAGCCTAGATCCTACTTTCCCTTCATTTAATTGTGTGTCTCCAGCCTCGATGTGGTCACCCGTACTTCAGCTGTCGTCATAGTCCTTTGCCGCTAGTTGGGTACAGTCTGTCCAAAACTAGCCATGTGGGATGTTAATCCACGTGGCATCCAATTTTGATCCTTCCCTATCGACCCCTTCATTAGCAATTCTATCCACGAGTCCATTTGCTGACCTGCAGACCTAGCGCAACTCCACTATGATCCCTGTCTGCAAATGCTCATGAATCTTCTACAGATAGTACGCCAAGCGCCAGTGCCTCTATATTTTTCCCACTTTGGTGTCGTTTTGGAGCTTCCTTACTATGTTGATGACTAGCATGGAGTCTCCTTCCACTATTACATTTTCCATTCCTTCCCTGTGTAGTATCTCCAAACTTGTCTCCAATGCTCCAAATTCTGCAACGTTGTTTGTTGAATTCCCCAAACTTCTTGTGTACAGTCGGATAATTCTTCCTTGACTGTCCTTGATTAACCCCCCCATACCAGTCCGTCCTGGGTTTCCCTTCGACGCCCCATCAAAATTTAGCTTGAGGGAGCCCTCTGGTGGCGGTTTCCAGTTGCGCTCACCTAAACTTAGTTGCGGCATCCGTCTCACCTTATTGGGTTTGTGTCTTCCTTTCACTTGGAAATCCTATAGAATTATGATATCCCCATCGGTGAGTTGCGCTCCTCCTGTTCGGAGGTTGCGGCTCTGTACCGTTTCCCTTGTCATGGCTATTACTGTTTCCTTGATCTTTCCAACTGTCCAACTTTGGTTCCTGAATATGTGTCGGTTCCTTTCCTTCCAAATTGCCCAAATGATCATGCCGAGGGTGAGGGTCCAGCAAAGATTCACCTCTTCCTTGTCACTGTAGTTTTCGTCCCAGGTGTTTATAGTTGCGGAAATATTTCCTCTGATCCTATTAGACTGACGAAAAATGCCTGTCACCCAGTCCCATAATTCTGTTGTGTAAGGACATTCATCCAAGAGATGGCTCATTGTTTGCTCCTTTTCATCACATAGGTGGCATCTTGAAGGTCCTATGAAACCTGTCTTCTTTAGGTTCTCCCAAGTTAGGATTCGGTTGTGTAGTATTAGCCACTGGAATATTTTATTTTTGGCCATTGGGGGCTATTCCAGATCTTGTCCCAATGATACACTGCAACTTCTTGATCCTGGTTTGTTATGTAGTGGCGTACTTATTTAAGATTGAATTCCCCTCTATCTTTGTGCCCCCATCTCAGCTGGTCATTTCCATCTGTGACTGCAATTTTCCTTCTCCCCAATTCCTCCCCCACTTCCTTAATTGTTGTTGTGGTATAGTCTCTAGTCTATGGGGTGAGAGTGTTCTAGATTCTCCATTTGTTGTGATCTGCTTCTTGTTTCAAGTAATGGTAAACTCATGTTTTTCCTTGCGCTATCATCTCTTGTTGGAGTTCCTCCCGACCTAGTTGTTCTATTTTGGGCTCCTGTTGTGAGGCGTCCTCCCAGAATCTAGTTGTTCTGCCATTCCTTATTTCCCAAAATATGTGTGTTTGGATACAGGTATTGTTGCATCAGGCTAAGTTCCATATGGATGAACCCTCCTTGGTGCCTCTGAAGAGGATTTTGTCATGGTTACTAATATCTGGGGTGTACTTTTCCTTCCACAGGTTAACCCATGTCGTGGTCATTTCTTTGACCCATCTCCACCAAAGTTTCACCCCATAGGCGTTGTTGGTTACTTGTGGGTCGTGTAGCCCAAGGCCTCCCTTTCTCTTTGGCTTACACACCTTCTCCCAAGCCATTAGTACCCATTTTTTCCTTGTTTCTTCTTTGCGCCACAAGAATTCCCTTTGTATGGTTCTTATTTTTTGTAAAATTCCCTTGGGGGCCGGGAACACTGACATCATAAACGTTGGGATAGCTTGCAGAACTGATTTATTTAGGATAAGTCTTCCTGCCAGGTTGAGGGATCTGAAAGTCCATTTGTTTACCCGGTCTTGAAGCTTGTTGACTATTCCTTCCCACATTGACATCTTGTAGGCTTTGTCTGTCAGGGGGATGCATAAGTACTTGGTTGGGAGGGTTTTGCGTTCAAAGCCCAGGATGTTGGCTAAATTCCTTTGGATATCTGTGTTGGTGTTAAAGAATAAGATCATTGATTTGGAATGGTTTATTTCAGCCCCCGAGGCTTCCCCAAACTCATATAAGATTCATTTGTAGGCTTGTGCTTCCTTGACTGTGGGCATGCCATGAAGTAAGGTATCGTCCACAAATTGTTGGTGTGTGGAAGTTGGACAATTCTCATAAGGTTTTATTTATTTATTTTCCCCTGTTGCGGTTGTGCTTTTTATGCTTCGATTGAGTCCTTCCATCATTAAGATGAATAAGAAGGGGGACAGCGGGTCTCCCTGTCTGATGCCTCTCTGATGGGTGTTCTATATGCACTAAAAACACACTAAAAACCCTCAATTAAATTGTTAACCCAGGGTAAGTAAACTTAGAGTTGTAGAAAAATATATGTCAAAGGTAGAAGGTTGGTAGGAGTATAGTCTAACTAAGGAAGGAAACTATCTAAGGCTAATCTACTCAAGCAAAGCTATCTAATTAACAAACTCGACTAAGCAACTTGAAACTAGGTAACCTAAGTAATTTTGGGCCAAGGGTCGATGGATAGTTCCTAAGAAAGCAAATGAAAACTCTGTGTAAAGAAAACTAGTTTAACAATAAGCAAAAGCAAACTACTAAGAATAATAAGCAAATGACAAAAGAAAACTTCTTTAACTTGCCAACCTACATTCAATGAGAAACTACCCTATGAAAGCAAATAAATAAACAAGTAAGCAAAAGCACCTATCTAACCTATTAAAGCAAATATACAAGTAAGAAAAGACACCTAACTAACCTACTAAAGCAAAAGACAAGTAATCAAAGGCACCTAACTAACCTACTAAAGCAAAAGACAAGTAAGCAAAGGCAACTAACTATTGCAAGTAAAACTTCTCATTGAACAACTATCTAGCCTAAGAGGCAAGTGAACTAAATGAATAATGCAACACTATTTCTATTTCGTGAAAGGAAATCTAAATGCTCAATGCAATGCATGAAAGGAAATCTATTCTATTGAAAGCAAGAAATACTAACCACTAATTCTTAATCTATGACAAGCAAACTACTATCTATCAAAGCAACAATAAAACTATTTTCTAAACTATAAAAGCAAGAAACTATATCTATGA
Source organism: Picea engelmannii (assembly GCA_009831015.1). NCBI lineage: Eukaryota > Viridiplantae > Streptophyta > Pinopsida > Pinales > Pinaceae > Picea > Picea engelmannii. The sequence continues at coordinate 21,135 of ML821545.1, forward strand.
AACACTCAAATATAATGCTGGTGGTTGTGTGAATTCCTTCGGTGGTGACGGATGATATCTCGATGACACTTGACAACAAAGGACAATTCCAACGGTATAAGCTCAACACTAATCTCAATGGAAAAATCAAAGGTATGGATTAAACAATCCAATGAAAACTTAGCCATGATAAAAGTGATGTTAAATACCCTGCATATTCATGTATAAACCATCAACAACATAACGAGATCATCATTATTTAACTAAGAAATTTAATTGCATTTTAATCTATGAAAGGAAATTGCGTAAACGAAAACTATGCTATGTCTACTCTAATCATTCAAACTATGATAAGAAAATGAATTAAAAACAGAAATTAAACTATGATATTAAAAAGTAAATTGACAATTACATTAACTAATAACTAAGTAAATGAAATCTATGTAAAACTAAGATAAACAAACTATAAAAATTGGAAGTAAATCTACCCATCCATCAATCCTTGTCAGAAGAAAACCCAAATTAAACTATGTTATGTTCTAATTAAAAATTTGTTCCAAACTTGACTGTAAAATCATGAAAGAAAGAATCATTTGACATCTACTTTGCATACGGGGTTAGTATAAAGAGAGAGAGGCTTTCTAATTGCACACAGGGTTAGTATAGAGACTTGCAAGCCTGTTCCTAATCTATAAAATCAACACATACTAACACATATCATCATTTAACCTGCAAAAAAGAAGTAAAATAGTAAGCTACAACAAACTAATTAATTTAATAAAAACATGCATATACAGGAAATAAGAAAGAGAAATTTGAATTAAGAAAAGCATAAATAACATAAGAACAATCACCAGATTGCTGGTGTGCCCCCCAACAAGTCGTGGCTACCTCCTACAACCACAGCACAAACTTAACAAGGCGAATTCACCATGAAAGCTTGAAAACGCAGTTCTGGCACAATTATGGCAATGTAAAATACCAAAACAGAGAAAAACAAATTTGTCTCTAATCTAATGGCTCTTCTACTGGGTTAACAATATTTTGATCATCCTAGTGGTATTTATAATGTTTACATGCCAAGTGGTCGACCACAGGAGGTTCAAACCACTTCTAAAATTGGTAAATTTCATTAATGGTGCCTTAACTACCAAAACAGAGCGAGCCAATAATCGCCCTCTTTGAACAACTGAAACTGAGTTGTCTGGAGCTCAGTAGCTGGAGGGGACAATTATGAACAAAACCCATGTGTCTGATTTTCCCAGCACTGGTCGCCATTACCATAACCGCCAACTCGCCTTCCATTTCTGTGCAATACAGAGTGCTGGACAGAGTGCCGGATCAAGTGCCAGATCAAGTGCCAGAACTAGAAACATAGTGCATTTTTCCCTGTAACACCAGAAAAACATGAATTAGCTCTTGGAAACCATAAAACATGATGAATTATACTTGATACAATCATTAAACATGAATTATACATACCTTGTGTCGATCATACCGTTTTATCATGAAATTCTTCAAAAATCTCCTTTAAAATATAAAAAACACATATGTACATGTGGAAAAAGTGTATAATAACCGTCATAAAAATGATCATATCTCGGGCCCAACATTACCCCCACACCTAAGATTTTGCAGGTCCCACTACAAACAAAAAGAAATTGCCCTTTATGACTAACTTGCGAAGGAGGGGGTGGATTAGCTTTAGAAGCTTCTCCCTCTTGCCCGGGGGATTTTAACTTAGGATTTTTGTGATGTTTCAATTGCATACAGAGACTATTATTGGTGACATTCATATCATCAACCTAACACTATAGAAAATTCATCTTGGCTTGTAGGACAACGTTATCATGGCGTAAATGACAACTCAGTGTTTCATGCTCTTTAAGTTTTCACTGCAGGGTTTGGAGTTTTTGGAGGCCTCTGATGACATGTGAGGAAGCCTTGAGAAGTATATTATACCCTTGATCCTTTAAACCATGAAAAACAACAATTTTACCTCTGCAAAATTAGTTCCAAAAGTGACTTCCCATAAGCGCAACAATTATGTCCCGGTGAACTTTTGAAAAATAGGTATCAAAGTGACACATGTAACTACAAGAAAGTAAAACCTGTGTAAAAACTGAGAGAGGTTTTTGTTTTTGCATATGTTATTGACAAAAAAATCTCTTGGTTTTCAAAAATTCACTTTCAGTTTTTAGGAAATCACGCCAAGAAAACATGACTAAAACAGGAAAAACAAAGTGTTTTATTTCCTGAAAAACTAGTCCTCTAAGAGAATTGAATATATCCAAAATAATAACGTATATTTCGAAACTGAGAGAGGTTATTGTTTTTTAATATGTCCTTGATAAAAACCTCTCTTGTTTTCAAAAAATTCATTCCCTGTTGTTAGGAAAACACAAAATGAAAATATGACTATAACAGGAAAACAACATAGTGTTTTATTTTCTGAAAGCATAGGTCTCTAAGATGATAGAATATATCACATACCATAAAGTATATTAAAAAACTGAGAGAGGTTATTGTGTTTTGGTATGTTATGAGAAAAAAAATCCTATAGGTTTGAAAATTACTTTCTCATTGGCTCAGAATCCCAACTTGAAGTTGGTTACTCAAAACTTGCAGAAGCGCAACATGGTCTTTGAGAGGGATTTTGGAGACCTTCCTGAAGGATTTTTGGGCTGAGAGTGGTATGGTTGAAAATGTTATAATGTATTCTATACAATGGAACCATCAAGCACTGCAAATTCCTTCTCCAACCCTCTGAAAAATTGACTTGAAGTCAAATGTCCAAATGTGCAGAAAACCCTCCTATAGCGACTGTATTTGGGGAATTTATCTCAAATGATAACACCTGTGCATAAATTGAAGGAATTTTTTGTTTCTTGGTCTATTATTGACAAAAACCTTTTTCACTTTTTTCAGGGGCCATTAAGGTTTGGTAGGGTCTCCGTTTACTAATAGTGAGAAGCTTGTTGTGGATACTAGGTTGGTTATCCATCAGATCCAGTGTTGGGTGAAGCCAAAGGCTTCCAGGGTTCTGACCATATAATTCTAGTTGATTTTGTTGTATGATTTCGCTAGGTCCAATTGCATATCATTCCCCCTCTTTTATGAAGCTTCAGGGTGTGGATCAGTTCACGTGCTTGGATAATATTGTCCATTATTTTCCTTCCTTCTACGAACCCTGATTTCTCTTGTGACACCAGTGTGGGTAGTAGTGGTTTCAGTCTGTTGTCTATAACCTTGGAAACTATCTTATACACCACATTGCACAGTTCTATTGGTCTGTAATGATCGAGAGTTTTGGATTCATTTTCTTTGGGGATGAGTTTTATCAAAGTAGCATTTAGTGCTTTCAGGATGGAGGCTGAACTTCTAGAGTCTTATACTACCTTGTAGACATCCTGTTTGATGACTTCCCAGCAAGATTTGAAAAAATCTACTGTGAACCCATATGGGCCTGGAGATTTTCCATTGGGTATTTCCTGGAGTGCCGTGTCTATTTCTTCCTCCGCAATGGGCTTGATCAAGTTTTTTTTTTGTTCCTCTATTACCAGGCGAGGGGTGTGTTGGGTCACCTTTTGTATGGTCTCCGTTCTATCCTGATTGGGTTCCTGGGAGATCCCTTGGAAGTGGTTTACCAGAGTTGTTTCGATGTCCTTATGGGACTCTCTTTCTATTCCATTTGGGTCCCTTATCTTCAAGATTTTGTTATGGGCTCTTCTGGCCATGGTTGTTCTGTGAAAGAACTTGGTGTTCCTTTCCCCTTCCTTTAGCCATCTGATCTGAGACTTTTGTCGCCAGAGAGTTTCTTCCTATTGGCACCTTTCATCCCATTCCTGGGTCATCTGGATCTCCTCTTTTTTCCTTTTCTCATTGTAGCCCTCCAAAATGTAGGTTTCCTAGAGTTTTTTGCATTTTTTCTTCGCTTGGTTTATATTCCCAAAGGTGTCCTTGTTCCACTCCTTGAGCCTATATTTTATATATTTTAGTTTCTTGTAGAGTTTGAACATCCTTGTTCCTTTCTCTGGTTGCTCTTCACTCCACCACTGCTTGATATTTTCCTTGAAAGTCGGGTGTTCCATCCAAAATTTCTCGAATCTGAAGGGTCTGTTCTTTGGTGTGGTTTGGAAGCTTGCTTCTAGTTGCACTGGCCAATGATCATATCACCCCATGGAAGGATGTTGCAATATAAGGTTAGCCCTTGCATAATGACTGAATATGACACTAGGAATCTATCGAGTCTTGTTGCTACCTGATGTTGGCTCATTCTCTTATTATTATAGGTGAAATGGCCATTTTTGGTTTTCATATCACCATTTCCGCTGTGTCTATGAATTTTGAGAATTCCTCCGCATCTCTATCCATTCTTCTTGTCCCTCCCTTTTTCTCCGTGAGTGACGTGATGATGTTGAAATCCCCAGCTAGGATCCAATGGAGGTTTTTGGCTTGGTTTTTGAGGTCTGCTATATCGCTTAGCATTCCTCTCCTATCCTCTGGCACCTGGGGTCCATACACATTAGTGCATAAAATCTCCTATGTGTTCCCAATGATTTGCATGCGAACCGTAATGGTATGCCTTATCGCTTCAGCTGCTATTAGGCTTAGTACTTGTGGGTTCCACAGGGTGAGGATGCCTCCTGCCATTTGGTGGCCTCCAATGGCCACCATATTGTACTTGCGCCATTGTTGTTGACTGATTGTTTCCATTCTTTCTGTATTAAACTTGGTCTCTTGGATAAAACAGTGATCCAGTTGTTCCTGTTTTAATCTATTCCTAAGGATTCATTGTTTTCTTGGGCTATTTAGGCCTCTTATATTCCATGTTATAACCTTCATTTTAAACATGCGGCGGGGATTTGGGGAAGATTTTTTTTATCTTACCTGAGTTTATCAGTAGCGCTCCAAGCTCCTACAGGGCTACATTGTTGGATTTCCTTCCTTTTTTCCTCCGCATCTGTTTGGGTGAGAGTTGTAGTTGTACCTCATCGACTTTGACTCCTAGGTGTCCAATCCCCCCGTGTGCTCGCTTTTGGCCTCTAGATTTGGCTTCCTCCCTTAGGAGGAACAGGTACTGGATGTGGTCTAGTTACTTCGTTGGTACAATGTCCACTCCCTTTGTTTTCCATTGCTCCAGTATGTTCGTGAGGTCTATCCCTTCACTTTCCACCAATTCTCTAAGTTTCAGATCTTTTGTGCCTACTTCGCTCGGTGTCATTTTCACCTCTCCCTCTACGTCTTGCATGGGGGTGTTGTCGTCTCCGATTTATCCTTCCATCAAAGTTGTGCAACTTCCTTGTTCCTTCTGGTTGTTAGGTCGGTCGGTGGGCTCATTTGGTGTTTGTTCTCGGAGTTCCTAAGTTGTTACCGTATCCTTCTTGGCATCTTCCCCTTGAATGGTTTTATCCCTTCCTTCTAGACTCAATCAGACTTCTGGTTTATTTCCTTCCTGGGCTTTGATCTACCTTTTGTTGGCTCTACTTCTGGGGTTTGGTTTAACAAATCCATCCTCATCCTGCTGTGGTTTGGAATTTTCTGTTTCTTTCTTTTTATTAAGAGGGAATTCCCTAATCAAGTGGCCATGTTCATGGCATATTATGCATCAGAAGGGGATTTGTTGATAATCTATGTTTTGGATCCATTCCTCATCCCTGAATTCGAGGCATATCGCTTATGGGAGTTCTCCTGACACATCCATCTCTATGCATATTCTTGCGTAGGATGTGTATCTCCCTTTCAAGGTTTCTTCTATGGTCTTTATATATTTATATTTCCCCAGTTTATTCCCTATCGCTTCAAAAGTGGAGGGTAGCTAGTAGTCTAAGCTTAGGGAGTAGAGTCTCAGCTAGACCGGTACCTTTTTGAAGGTCTCTTTTTCTGGGGATAAATTCTCCTTCCATGGATGCATGTACAGTCCTACTGATGCATGGAAGTATGGCCCTCCTTAAAATACTTTGTCTCTGTCCTCCAGGTTTATGAATACCACTGTGAAGAAACCTTTCGAGCCTAGGTGGAGCTCCACTTCCCCATTTGGATTCTAGTTATATTTGATCCAATTGCACAACGCTTTTTCTATGGGCCATAATCCCATAAATTTTCAAATTAGCACATGCGCCTTCATCTGATTTTGTAGAGTTGTGTCTGCGGATCCTCCAATACCACTTTGGGTATCAGTGCTACTTTGGGTTTGCATGGGTTATGTCGTTCGGTCCGGTTGGTCTTTTTTGTGTCTTGCAACTCTTTCTAAGTTTCTCTTGCTTCCCCTTCCACGCATTCACTTTTCCCCTTGTTTCTTTCCTGATCTATTCCAGGGTCTGATCCCGAGGTGCCTGTCATTGGTGCCTTTAATACTTCTCCCCTTGGCCCTTTCCCTCTGTCTACCACTATCTATTTGTATGAGGGGGTCCCCTTACCCCCTCCTCTGGTGCTCATGTTGCTCTCTGCAATGGCCGCAACTGTCCAAAACCTAGCGTGTGGTTGCTCCGAGAAACACGGTCTTAGTTTCCAAGTTTTTAATACATATCAGGACTATCAAATTATCTTTTTGATCTTGATAGTAATATTCATTTAAAATTATTTTAGATGATCAAATCGTTATCTCCTATTTCTCGTGAAGAAGATATGGATGCATTTATATATGATTAAGAAGATTGTGTATGTGATGTTGATCACAAATAAATTATGATGTTGAAGCCCTCCTTCAATATATATATTTTTTTTAATACTTCTTGTTGCACATAAATATTAGATCAGGTTATTGAAGAACCGTTTTTATTGGATAAATTTGAGCAATAAATATTTAGGATTTGCTTCTTTAGCATTCTCCTAATCCAATATATTCAAGATATATCTTTAAGACAAAGAGGAGTACCACCTCTATAAAAACATAGGGGGATTCATATCCTCATGAGGTTGTTGTTTAGGTCCTGAGATATTCAAATGTAAACCTTTTTGGTGACCATACTAGGGAGCCATTTATTTTCAAGATTTTTGAGACCATGCTTTAGATTTTATTGAGAAACCAGAATCTCCATGGTTCAAGGCTTCAAAAGAAAATTCAAAAAGATTGATGCTTGTTTTAGATGCAAGGGATTTATAAAAGGATTATTAAAATATGTTTCACCCTTTTTATAACTTCAAAATTACCCAAGAAGCACCAAAGATTCGGGAGAATGAACTCCCCAAAAACTCCATTGGAAAGAATCAAAATTTAAAAGAATATGTATATTTTGACTCCTATGAAGAACTCCATTCATGTCATGATGCTCCTTTACCTTCTTCACTGAGCCCACCAATGAATTTACAAGACTCGGTAAAAGGGAGAAATACCCAAACACGGAAGTGATTTCATACAACCCCTTTAAATATACTAGAAGTGTATTTTCAAATGCAAAATATTTCTATTGAGATTTTTTGTACATTCTTTGGGAATACTTTAGAAGATCCAGAGCAACACTTGTTTAATTTTAACAATATATGTCATGATTTCAGCCTCACCGAGGACAATGTTACATGTAGAATATTTTTACAAAATCTGTGAGGTGATGCTCTTGAATGGTATAGCTCACTAATGCATAACTCCATTACTAGTTGGGACGTGTTAGAAAATTCATTTGCAAAAAAGTTCATCCCGAGAGTGCATTCATATGTTTTTCTTGATGCGTTTAATGTTGTTTCCCACCCACCCTCTCCCATATGGACACAATATAATGAAATGACTAATATTGAAGAAGAATATAATCAAATATTCGATGACGTTTTTAAGTCAAGTCATATTATTGAATATGAAGATGAAAATTCCAATTTACAAGAAGAAAATTTCAGCCTCTCATATACTTCATATGAAAATATTTTGAGCAACAATTTCAATAATGAAATTAAGGAGCCTTCACCAAATGCACAAGAAGATTTCATCTGTGCAACAGATGATGAAAAGCATCAAGAGAAATTGCAACAAGAAGAATTGGTGAAATAAATGAATCTTGAGAAGAATAATGAGCAAGATTGTCTTTACATGAAATGAGGGTCTTTTCAAGATACTATTGATGAATCAAGAACCCTGGAATTGGTTGGAAATAAGGAAAAAGATGAATGTATTCTAATATTGGAAACTCCTCATCCAATCAAAGACAATAATATTCTTGAGTATCCAAGAATTTACTTCATTGAATTATGGTTCCAGTGCATTGTTGGCCAAACAATGCTATCAAATTCTCAACACACATGGTTAAAGTTTTCTCTAGTACACATTGAGAGTTCCCTTGAATAATTGGTAGAAGTTTCAATATGTTCCATAGTGATGGAGTTCATTCCAAAAATCAGATCAATGATTGAATGACTCCACTAGAAATCTACCTACATCTAATGTGCCCTTTCTTCCTAGTAAGGTAGGGTAGGTAGATCATGTATGTACATATTTTGTTTATTCAGTTTACTTTTGTACAATAAGGAAGTTACTAAGATAACTCCATGAAATAAGAATAATTATAGGAATCTATTTTGAAGATGACTCCATAGCCCAATGGAGAAGGAAACTGGTCTTGAGATTCTGGTGTTCTTAGCAACCCACAGGGGGTCATTGTCTCGTAGTTGGAGCCATTTGTTGACCAAAATTTGGTCATCTATATTTTCTCGCTCTTGGATTCATAAAAACAAATGATATCAAAAGAGTATTTTTTTTGAAAACTTACAAGTCCATGGTGTTTCCATCAGTCTCGTCTTCGCCACACATTTTTCGAATCTGAAATCCAAGTTCGTATGCTCAAGATATCCATGTTTTCATTTAAGAAATAAAAAGCACCAATTCCATGTGGAACAAAGCCAATTTCATTGAAAATATATTTAAATTTTTGGGCCCAAGACCCTAGTTTTCTTCTTAATTCTTGGGCCCTAGTCCCATATTTTATTAATTTTTCTCGGGCCCAAGACCCTTGGTTTCTTATTTAATTTTCGGGTTCAAAACCCATAAACATTTTCTATTTGCGTGCACCCACCTTACTCTTCACACTCCACCTTTCACCTCATTATACTCTCACCTTACCCACACTCCATATTTAGTTTTTTTTTTTAAGTCCTTCCCAGACTCGCAGACTCACCCCCACCCCCCTCATTCCTCACACACCCCCTCACTTCACTCATCCCCGCCAACCCTTTCCACTCCCTTAACACTTAACTCCCCCAACTCCATAATTAGTTTTTTTTAAATCCTTCTTGGACTCGCAGACTCACCCATAAACCCCTCATTCCTCACATCCTTCATCCACCAACTCGACACACTGATGCCTACATTTCTCTCCCCACCTTACCCTACGTTTGATCCGGATTATTTTCGGCATGAAATGAGAGCAGAGATATAATAAAGAAATGTACATATATGTATCAATAATATAACAGAGATATATCAACGATATATCCATAAACATAGAGATACAATAATACACAATTTCTATTAATGAGCAAAATGTACAAAACTGTAGAAATACAAAGTGAAAGACTCACTAGAATGGTGGCATATTATCTCTGAGAAGAGATGTGATGGATAATCACATTCAAAATAATATGATTGTTACAATTGTGATCCAAATTCCTTTTTATCATAAAAAAAATCCAAAACCCTAACCCCGGAAGATGAAAATCCAACAATTTTGTGGACCCAGTTTTGGGTAGTTTAGTGTATCAACTTTTCGGGGGTGTAACTTTGGGATACTATCTCCGTTTGGGGAGAACGATATATTGTTGGAAAGATATCGACGAGGAGCTTCATTTTTTGGTATTGATCAAAGCCTATTTTCCCTTTTAGGTGCCTGATCGCGAAAAAACTTCGTTTAGGCCCTCAAAATGGACACGAAAGTTTAGGAACCAAAACATTGCTAAAAATAGTAAGTTGCTAGAAAATTGTTTTGAGCCAGTTGGAATAGGTGGGTGTCCACCAAGATCCTATTGGATCAATTATCCCTCCTTAGGAAGCAATGGCCTCCATTGCGTTGAGTTCCCGAGGGAGAGGGGAAAGCGTTTGATAAATCTGGATCTTCATGAGCTTCTTGTCTTGCTGGAGAAGTTGCGTTGCTTGGTTTGTGGAAGGTTGTTGAGAACCATGTGTTGAAAGGGTTGGAACTTTTTGACCAGTATGGATACATGAGATGATTGTGTGTAGAAGGAATCTTTTCATTTTTCTTCAATACTTTCAACCTACTTCTGTTGCATAGAAGGTGCTTGGCCTGATGTAATATACCAGATATAAAAAGAATGCAGAACATAAATAAAATGCTAGAAATGGAAGAATAATAGTAATATAACCATCATAATCTCCACAATAACAAATAAATGATATAAGAACAACAACATAAATAACACTTTGATTCAGAAAGCAATGTTCACGAGCCTCTTCGAGGGGGTGTTGTTGGGAAAAATACCCTACGGACTAGCAAACTACGGTCGGGCTTGCACGCAGATGTTGAATGAAAATAAATTACTTTTAACCTACAACCCAAGATTAAAACCCCTCTTTCACAGTAACTACATGAAGAGAATCACTAACCTTTTTACCGGCATTTGATGTAGATCCTCCGTTGCGCTTTGACCACTTGCTTGCGCTGCTCCTTCCACAGATAACCTGCAATCAAGACAAATACCAACTACGCATGCATGCTACTTTCCTACTCAAGGATTAGAAATCAAACACAAATTCATAAAATCATAGACAACTCGTGCATTGGGACAAGAAAAGTATTCTTTTTATTAATGAAAATGAATCAACTTACAATCAAAGTCGAGACCGGCCACCGCTCCTTGAACCTGATCCTGGGCTCCTCTTCTTTTTCCTCCAACTGCTTTGCGTTAATTCTCCTTTGGCTTGAGGAAAGGCTAAAGCATTAGGACAATGGATTACAAAAATGGGCAGAGTTTCTTCGCTATAATTTTCCTCTTCCAAATGGTACCCCTACCCCTTCTTTTATAGGCTAGAAGGATCTAGGGTTTTGGACGAACCCTCGGCCATGCATGGCCGGGAGTTTCAGTTAACTGACCCATAGCTTTTTGTTCCGTCGGCAACTTTCCTCTTTTCGTGCTTTGTTAGGTACATGCGGGCTGTAGTGAGCTAGCCAGCATTCACACGCGTGCAGTAATGGGTTAGGGCACCTGGGCCTTGATACAAGAGGATTTCCAAAGAGTTTGTTCAGAAGATGTTTTGGAAATAAAGGGATATGAGTTGGCCTGATGCCAGGTAAGCATGTGTGGTGCAATTTAGGGTTATAACAGATGCCCCCTAATGTGTGAGGTCAAAAGAGCATCTGATGGCCAAAATACATTACCAATCTTTTACCAATCTTTACTGATGTGCTGAATGAGTGAGCCCAAGGATCAGGAACTAGGAGGTGTCGTCTGCAAAATAACAAATGTCTCACCGAGGCAGGCATACCCATGCTCGGGATAAAATAGAACCATGGCTACCAATCAAATACACTGTAGATCCATGTCAAATAACTATAAAGAGTAGTCGCGAATAATACACAGCGGAGCTACATCTTGAAATCAGAAAGATATACATATAGAGTACCCATCTTTCAGAAGTTGATGTGGCTTGATGGCTGTACTTCAGAGCTCGAGCAACAACCTCAAAATCTTCTAAAAATCAGGTAGGAGTGTAATATGAGTGTACGACTTCACTACCCAGAGGTCTTCGATGGCTCGTCGGTTGTGGACTTGATAATCTTCATGATTGGAATGAAGGCTTCAGTGATTTAGAACAAAGACTTGATTGGACATTCAGGATGGCCAAGTATGCGGACAAGAGACATATTGCAGAGGGGCCGACTCAGGCTTAGTAACAAACTTCCCTTGGACAATATCACGACAAATGATAAGACTCAGGCAGCGTATTTGTTAATCATAAGTCTACGAAGAAGGAGGCAACGCAAACTCTCCATATGTTTGGAAGAGTAACCAAACGGTGGAGGACACAACTCTATATAGCGAGAAAATCTCCCTAAGGTCGTACTACATCCCATAGTCTGATAATCAAACGAACAGATGTGCTTTATCCAAGGGAGACTCATGATGCTGCCAATAAAGAAAATACCTTTCCCATCCTCTTTTTGGGGTATATTTGATTTTTTTGTTCTTTTTGATCATTTTTGAAAAAGAATAAAAGAATATTACGTTACAATGGAGGAACAAGTACTGCAAACATACAAGCTCAAGGCGTAAGGATAAGACTGATGTTCTGGTAGGATGATACTCGGGAAAAATCCTTCGGCGGCCAAAGGTGTTAAGATGCAGAAGCAAACTGTCACAAGGCTGATGGATAAGGTATGCAAATGAGGTTGATAGAACACACAATGGTAACGTCCTTCGATGTAAGTTTAACGAGCCCAGAGAAGGTAAGATCGGTGGTTTTTCATATTTAGAGAGTCTGAAAAAGCATAAAAGGAGACTCCATTGGGGTACCTTTTTCAAAAATAGTCTAGTCGGTTCGAAAAAGGGATAACCTAGCACCGATTAGACGTCAATTCAAAACCATTTTAACGAGTGTGACAAGGACAAGATCACTCGGCTATTTTTTCACTTTTAAGGAGTTTGAAAAAAGCTTAACTATGGACTCCGTCAGGAATATTCTTCTGGACCAATTTAACGAGTGTGAAAGAATAAGGTCACTGGGCGATCTTTTCAATTTTAGGGAGTCGTAAAAGAGCATAACTATGGACTCCGTGGGGGTTTCTTTTTCATAAATTTAGTCCCTCAGGCCCGAAAAAGGAATAAAATTATACCTGAGAGTACTCTTCTAAAGAATAGGAATTCGATAGAGTATACCTTTGTTCGTACAGTTGACCGTCCGGACCGAAAAAGGGGTAAACTACCACCAGACAGACGTGACTTCAAATTTCAGTTTAACGAGCGTGAAAGGTCACAAGATCGCTCGGAAATCTTTTCATTTTTAGAGGGTCTGAAAAGGGCTTAAAAGGAGACCCGTTATTTTTTGGGAGTCCTGAGGGTAAGACAAAGAGTGAAAAAGACCCATGCAAATGAGGCTCAAACTCATATTCAGGAAATACTATACGGACTCCTGAGCCTACAATGTTGTTAAAAACGGCATGGACACCATAATGCAACCAGGACCTACCTAGGGCATCCATGTTCTGGTAAGCTCTACCACCAAGTTGCGACATTTCTAGAGAAGATATGACAGTTCTGTATCACAACCGGATGGGATCAATCCTATAGCATAAGAAAAAGGCAACGAGATGCAAAAGTTGGGGTGGTATCCTAACCTATATGCTCAAGTTGAATTTTTATTTTTATTTTTATGGACCGTCAATATTTTTTCGAAACTCAAAAAAAAGTGTCCCAATACTTGATCAAATCCCTCCCATATAACTCCTGGCTCACTCTAAATGGTTCTTGATATAAAGAAACAGATAAGCGGGGCCAAAAAAGTGACAAAAAGAGGCCAAAAAGTCTATAAATAGAAGCTGGCAGCTCATTATCACCATTGCTGATTTGGAAATTGACTTTAGAGCCAAAAGACCCCTTTTGCCAAAGATCGTGATTTCGGGAGCTACAGTGGACGAAACGAACTTCTGCTTGGACCAAGTAAGTACAAACTCCCTTATCTAGCTAATCAATACTTCATTTTCATTATTTAAGTTATTTTTTGGGTGGGTGTTGACCTCAAAAAGGTCGGCCCTAGGTACACGCGGGTTGTCCAGAGACAGCCCGTGGGTACACGCATGCAGAGTAAATCCTGCACGCGTGTACACGTGACTGTCACCTCTACAGCCCGCGTGTACCCCCCCTATTGATGAAAAAGCAAATGAACAGAAGCATTGACCCTCCTTTACCTTGTTGTGTTGGCAGGATGTATGTCCAGTGGAGGGAAAGGGAGCATGAGGCCATCAGTGAGTTGGTTGCTGCAGATGCGAATGTTGTGGCCGTGTTAATGCAATACGGTTTGATCAAATTCTTTTTATGTCCATTCATGCGCGCGCAACCAAGGCTACTGAATGCCTTGATTGATTACTGACATCTTGATGCAGAGGCGTTTATGCTAGAGGGGCAATCCTTGGTGCCCACCACTGAGGATATTTACTTTCTGACTGGCCTCTCAAGGAGAGGGGAACCAGTCAACTTTTAGACTTTTCCTGCGGGGCCGAGCAAAATCTCGGAATTGGTAGCTGAGTACTGTGAGGCTGGGACCAATCATAGAGGTTCCCAGGTACCTATTAGCAAGATTACCAACCTCTCACTACAGACTATCTTGTTGCTTATTGGGCAGATTACCAGCTCAGCAGTCGTGCATCAGGCTTTGTGTGCACAGATGAACTGTGCTATCCAGTGCATGAATGCATAAATTTTTGATTGGAGTACAACACTACTGGAGTGTATGAAGAGGAAATTGACAGATTGTCGACAGTGGACACAGAGGAACTTCGGGTTCGGGACTATCTTGTGTTCGTTCTTTTTCGAGAGAGTTTCGTGCTTCAGTCCTCGGGTTGTAGTACGAGGACATTTGGCCTCTTTCCCTGCAGTATGTAGATGGGCAGTGTTACTACCGCGACAGGGTGGTGGAAGGACCATTGAGGCCTTCGACGATGACTTTTTTGCTTGGCTGTCACGACAAATCCCTGCTATCGAGGACTACCCATATGCGGGGATAGACTTTTCTAGAGATCCAGAGATACCCATGCCTCCTGGTGAGGAGCGAGGGGAGATGGGTAAGTCTCCACTTGTGTAGTTTTTTTTTTGTTTGCATATGTAATTTTTATGTCTTTTTATATATATATATCATGTTTTTGTATGTCAGAGTATTTGACGGGTAAACGTTTGTTGCATGTAGATGTGGGACCCGTGCGACCTGCCGATTATGCACGGAACAGGCGTCGCCCACGGCCAGAAGCCGCGGCTGTCGCCGCTGGGGGAGAAGAAATAGCTGGGAACCTCCCAGCAGGAGAGGCCGAGAGGGTCCTTAGGCAAATTGAGCGGAATTTTACTGCACTCACTCGCACAGTCCCGATGGCAGAGATAGAGGACCTGCCGCCCTCCATGCAACCTCATGTTGTGGGGGCACCTCGGACATGTGTCCGATTGTTTAGGCGTTTAGCCCATGCTGTAGATGACTATAACAGGGCCCATAGGCCCTGAACATACATTAGACTTGTTATGTGCCACGAGCACTTATATGTATATATTTTTTGAGGGCATAAGCCCAGTGACTCATTATTGTTCCCATTTTTTAGGCGCTTGCATCCATCTATGTACTCTGATGATTTTATGATGTTTATATACAGTTTTTTATCTTTTTTGTGTCTTATGGATTCTGTGTGCAAAAATGTATTTACATGTTTATGTCCATGTTATTTTTTATATGTGGGCAAGATGCCAATCTAAAATGTGATTAGCTAGAGTATCTGTAACTTGGTTTAATCTCCTAGGAACATGAAAATATGTAATATAATCAAAGTTGTGTTCTAAGAGACGTACCCTAAGGAATCGTCGGTGTAAAGTTGGATCATGAACCCGGTATATTTTGTTTAGCTGCGACACAACCAGTTGAGTGTCTAGATAGACCCGAAGATGAGAGATACCCAATGACAAGGCGTCACGAAGCAACTCAATAACTGAATTATACTCAACAACATTATTTGTGGTGGAACCTAAGCATATCCCTCCGGAAGATAACAACTGACCCTGTGGTGTAAAGATTACCCAAGTTGTGGAGGCAAGCCTCTGCGTGTGTCGACTAGCACCGTCCGCATACCTAACGAACACCTCGGACTCACTTGACATCTTCCATATAGACGAAAGATAACATCAATGACACGTCCATAACACTTTTAAAAGAAACGTAAAAAGTAATAGTACAAAGACTATACATATGTTACAAAAAGTTACCCATAGTGACCTGGCTATGAGTAATACTTCTTGAGGTAGAGCCCATTCCTAGGCTCCGCCAAAGCATTCCCTTCAAAATCAACCAAACGATAAGTGCCCTTTTTTAATACCTCTTTTATAATGAAGGGTCCGAACCACATGGGTTTAAACTTTCCTGCCCCCAGGGGGTCCTTGTCTTGGTCATAGACCAG
>ML821545.1:46396-56861 GCA_009831015.1 Picea engelmannii
AAAAACAACCTTGTCCTCAAGGCTTGAGATGTGGAAACTGCTGCAGAATGGTAGCTGGTTCCCAAGTGGCATCTGTTGGAGTTGTATCTTTCCACTGTACTAGCACTTCCTTGATGGTTCTCTGACGCAGGCGACGCTCACGCTGGTCCAAAACTGCTTCTGGTTGTAGCCAAATGGATCCTTCTTCAGCTAACTAGGGAAGGTTGGTTTGAATTTGGCACCTAGTTCCAATCACCTTCTTTAAGCAAGAAACATGAAAAACAAGATGTAGCTTCGAATGACTGGGCAGAGCTAACTGATAGGTGACTTGTCCCACACACTTGAGAACTGTATAAGGACCATAAAATTTGGGCGCTAGATTCTGACAATGCTCGGCCTTGAGGGAAGTTTGCTTGTATGGTTGTAGTCACAGAATCACCTGATCCCCTTCTGCAAATTGACGTTCAGAGTGACCTTGATCTTCTTGTTGCTTCATGTGATTCTATGCCATGACCAAGTTCTCTTTGAGGGTATGAAGAATATCCTCTCGAACTGTAAGTGTTTGGTCAACCGCCTGGACCTTCAAGGTACCTGGTAAGCATGAGAGAACTGAAGGTGGCTTCTATCCATATACCGCTTCAAAAGGAGTCATGCATGTAGCTATATGGTAGGAAGTGTTGTACCACCATTCAGCTAGGGGTAACCATTGAGCCCACTGATTTTGCTTTTCAGAGGCAAAAAACCTCAGATATGTTTCCAAACACTTGTTGACAACTTCCGTTTGACCATCATTCTGGGGATGATAAGCTATGCTGAGACGCAATTGGGTGCCCTGTAGCTTGAACAATTCTTGGCAAAAATTGCTTGTGAAAGTTGGGTCACGATCAGAAACAATAGAGTGCGGCATGCCATGAAGCTTGAAGACCTGGTCCATGAAAATTTGAGCCACCATGGATGCAGTAAATGGGTGTTGAAGAGCACATAAATGAGCATACTTGGAAAGACGATCCACAACCACCATTATGAATGATTTATTTCCTGATTTGGGTAAGCCGGTAATAAAGTCCATAGAGATATCCTTCCAAATAGCAGGTGGAATCGGAAGCAGTTGTAGTGTGCCCGGATATTTGACTGTTTCTCCCTTGTTGCATTGACACACATCACATTTAGCGACAAAATTATGGATTTCCTATTTCATACCATCCCAAGAAAAAGAACGTTTGACCCTGTCATAGGTTTTGGTAAACCCGGAGTGCCCCGTTGTGGGTGTAGCATGAAGCTCAAAAAGTACTGTGGATTTAAGCTTTGATTGTTTACTTAAATACAAACGACCTTTGTATCGAAGCTCATCCTGGAGCCAAGAGTACCCTGGTTGAGCTGGAGCATTGGTACGCAATTGCTGGATCATATGCGAATTTTTGGGATCATGTAGCCATTCCTGGCGAACATCTTGGAGCCAATCTTGTACAATGAAGGAAAGAGAAAAAAGGGATCCTTCTTCTTCATATTTTCAGGACAGTGCATTGGCCACCACATTGTCTTTTCCTTTCTTGTAAATGATCTCATAATCATATCCAAAGAGTTTAGTTACCCATTTTTGTTTCTCTGGGGAGGAAATGCGTTGTTCCATAAAGTAATTGAGGCTTTGATGGTCTGTCTTAATTTGGAAACGTTGCCCCAAGAGATAAGGGTGCCAAAGATCAATGGCATGTAGAATAGCCAACATTTCCTTTTCATAGATGGGTTTGCCCAGATTCCTTTCAGATAGTTTCTTGCTGGTGAAGGCCAAAGGACGACCCTCTTGCATAAGGACAACATTGATTCCTTTCCTTGAGGCATCACATTCCAACACAAAGGTCTTTGTGAAATCAGGAAGGGCCAGAACTAGAGTGGTGCACATGGTCATCTTTAAGGTTTAGAAAGCTTGAGCAGCGACTGGAGTCCAAGTGAAAGAGTTCTTTTTGAGGAGAGCAGTGAGAGGTGCTGCAATCTTTCCATAATTCTTAACAAACTTGCAATAATACTCGGTTAAGCCCAGAAACCCATGCAAGATTTTGAGAGTCTTTCAGTGCGGCTAGTCTTGCATAGCTTCAATCTTTTTTGGATCCACCCTGATGCCATCCTTTCCAACCAGATGACCCAAGTATTCTACTTCTGAGGCACCAAAAGCACATTTAGACTGTTTCAGGAAAACTTGGTGCTAAGAGATTAGATGGATACCTCGATCCACATGAGTAAGATGGTCTGTCCAGGTTTTTCTATAAATGAGGATATCATCAAAGAAAACTAAGACAAAATGGTGAAGAAAAGGACGGAAGACATGATTCATGAGGCTTTGGAAGGTGGAGGGGGCATTACACAAGCCAAAGGGCATGACCAAAAACTCATAGTGGCCCTCATGAGTTCGAAAGACCGTCTTGGGAATGTCTGCCTCTTTCATACATATCTGGTGATAGCTCGAGAGAAGATCAAGTTTAGTAAAGAATTGGGCGCCACTCAATTCATCCAGGAGGTCATCAATGATAGGAATGGGAAATTTGTCTTTAATGGTCAGTGTGTTGAGGGCACAGAAGTCAAGACACATTCTCCAAGAACCTTCTTTCTTTAGGACCATGACTATAGGAGAAGAATAAGGGCTCATACTAGGGCGGATAACGCTTGCATTAAGGAGTTCCTGGGCCATTTTCTCAATTTCATTTTTTTGTGAAAAGGGGTGGCGATACGGACGAATATTAGGAGGAATGCTTCTGGGTACAAGGGGAATGGAATGATCATGAACACTGAGGGAAGGAAAGAGTCCTTAGGGAGTGGAAAATACCATTTGATGTTTAGAAAGGAGGGCTTGGAGGTCTTGCGACACCAGGGGTATCTCTGTTGCTTGTATGGCATGGAGTTGGGAAATGACACCAGAATGACCTTTTTTGAGCAGATTTTCCATGCGATCGGAACTAATGACCTCAGGTGAACCAACAGTGATGTCATGGAATTTATATTGGTAGCCTTCCTGGTCGAATTGCATGGTTAATTCTTTAAAATCCATGAGAATGGGACCCAAATTCCTTAGCCAGTTTGCACACAACACAATGTCACAACTGCCCATGTCGATAGCAAACATATGGGATTTTAGGTGGTAGTCACCGATTTGGAGACGCAAATTTTCACAATGCCCTCCACATTTCATGGAACCACCATTGGCAATCATGATTTGGAAATTGTTGACGACATGGATGTAGCAATGAGTTTCTTGGGCAATGCAGCGATGAATAAAATTATGGGTGCTTCCACTATCAACCAGAATGATGACCTTCCGATGCTTGATGTAACCGATTAACTTGAGGGTTTGGGGGGCGGAGAAGCCAGTTAGAGAATTGAGGGAAATGATCAGTTCCACTTTGGGAGGGTCTGAGGGAGGGGTTATGTCAGTGATTTCAGGTGACTTGGGCACAAGGGGAGTTTCAACATCCTCTTCCGAAATATCCTCAGAGATGGCCATAAAAAGATTTTGTTCCTTACACTTGTGGCTCGAGAAATATTTGTTATCACAATTATAACAAAGGCCTTTGAGTTGGCATTCAGCCATTTTATCCCTGGTCAATTTTTGGATCTTTAATGGGGCGGAGGGAGTAGTGGGATTTACGAGTTTAGGACGAGGGATAAAGGAGGGTTTACGGTTTTGAGAGGATACAACCTGTTTTGCTTCTTTAGATTTTTTAGTAGCCTCCACCCAACTCGAAGATCGAGCCATGAGGACATGGGCCCAAATCTCATCCTTGAGGCCACTGATAAAACACTCTCGAAAGAAAGAATCAATCATGCCCTCTGTTCGAAAAGCCAGGCGCTCAAAGGCAGCTATGAAGTCTTCTATTGTTCCTGATTGTTTCAAATTTTTCAAATGGCCCAAATGGTTGGTGTCAGTGTCAAAGCGTTCATAAAGCTCAGTCACAAATTGGGTCCAAGCAATATACCCTTGACGGGAAGTTTTTCTCCATTGCCACCATTGCCAACGTTCTTGATCTAGATGGAGAAAACCATACTGGAGTTTGGCCAAGTCATCTGTAATGTCGTATAAAGAGAAATAACGTTCCATTTGGGTGACCCAACTAGTAGGATCCGAGCCATCAAATTTGGTCATATCCACCCGCAGAAGTCATAGGTCACGTTGAAAGTGATGGTGCTGAAAGGTATGGGAATGGGAGGAATGTTCACCTTCAGTCTTTGGAGGGGCGTCAGAGAAAGGGTCATCTGTAGGGATCTTCAATTTGGTGCAGAGTGATGCAAAGACAGATTCAAGATGGATGGTCAGCTCTTGTTTGACTTCCTCCATTGAGGACTGCATGGTTGTATTTATGGTTGTATTGATGGATGTATCGATGGAGGCAACAGTGGCACTGAGTTTTTTCACTTCTTTTGGGTCTCGAGGAAACCAGATTGCAAGGTGTTGAAGCGAGCTTCTAGGTCTTGGCTATGAGTATGGGCCATGAGGATGGGTGAATTGAAAAGGGGCGGGCGAGGTCAATTTGTTTTCCAAAAAATGATATGGATGAATGTGATAAGGGAGAAGAGATGAATCCAATGGAATAGGTCTCAAATAATGGTGAAAAAATTTCCAGACTTTTTTTTTTACACCTGCGGAGTTATACTCCAGTCTGAAGAATATTGCAGCGATGAAATCCCCAAATGCTTAATCAAAAAAAAAAAATGTGTATTTACTTGGCAACCCGAACACAGTTGCGCGACAATAGATCTTGTCTGTTTTAATTTGTTTATGTTTCTGTCCCCCAAGGGTTAGGTATTCAAGGGTTCTACAGACAAGGGTTTTCCTTGTGCTATAGATCTATGATATATGTGTGGGGTCCAACAGTAGAAATCGGCCCAATATCTTAGGGCACTAACTAAGGAGGATAGACCGTACCCTTAGCCGTACTACCCGACTACCCAGGTACTAGAGAGTATCTTCCCGAGTGTTGTTCTCGGTGGCACTATAGCAATCAGGCGACCAATCGGTTTATATAAAGAGGGCTTCATGAAATCTAGGCTGATCCATACACAGGTGTTGTCTTATGCACTACCACTCGAAGGGGCACCAACAGGGGTTACAAGGGTGGCCAACAGATGTGCACTTAAGAACCACTTGTATTTCTTGCATGTATGAATCCCTCAACCGCGGGTTTATGCACATAACGATAGATCTCTGTGGCTTAAAGACGCCAGAATACCCATAGATTTTGGGGTCAGCCTCATTGCACCAAGAATCAAGGCCACTCATGTTCTATGTGGTGGAGTGTTTAAGACCCATTTTTTATGACTGGTGTACCTCACTACTAGATAACATGAAGATCGAGTTGACGGATTGAAAACAAGGGAAAATGACAAATTTTGGATTTTCATCCATTGTTTGTATTTTTTTCTTTGAGAGGGTTCCAAGCTTCAGCCCTAGAGTAGATATTACTCCACGTGGACAGCGTGATCCATCCATGTCACAATGGACCAACGTGATGAGGAGGCTAGGAGGTGGTAGGGTGGCAACCCCCTACAATGATGGGTTCCTTTTCTGGTGGTGTTGGCATGACATAGCCATTGATGACTACCCTTACGAAGAGATCGACCACAGAGGAGATACAGACATGAATTTACCACCAGGTTACGCATATGGTGATATTTGTAAGAAATGTTTTTATATAATTCATTTTTTTTGTTTTTCAATAAAAATAAAAATAAAAACGCAAATATTTTTGTATGGTATCAAGTATTAACAATTTATTTGTTACGCAGATGTAGGTCCATGACAGCCAAAGGGATTCCCACGACATCAACGAAGGCGCTGAGGATATGATCAAGTGGGTGAAGATGCGCAAAGAGTGTTTCAAGATGTACAGGGGAACCTATCTTGATTGATGCACAATATTCTGATGGTTCAACTGGAGGATCTGCCAGAGGCGATGCAGCGGCAGGTGCTGGGTGTACCCCGTGCATGGGTGTGATTCTTCCGACATCTCGTAAACTTTGTAGTGAGATATCATGATATGAATCTGGCGCTACATGTGTAGATTCCATGGTCATATTATACACCGGCCATATATGTATTTTGAGTGTGTGAGCCCCATTTTGTACTATGACACCATATTTTTTGAACTCGAAAGGATGAAATATAAAAAAGAAGGTCTTCAACTTTACTTATATATGTTACAATGTGTACATGCAGGAAAGTGTTTTCTTTACTTAGTTATGTGACAAATTCCAATCTAAAATATAATTATCATATGCATCGAATACATGATTAGAACTTCTAGGTATGTGATTATAAGTAAGAAAATCAAAGTATCATTCCAAAAGTCATACCCGTAGGAATCATTGGAGTAGAGTAGGATCTTGCACATGGTAACTGTCGTTCAAATGACATATGACTAACTAGGAGTCTAGAAGAACCTCTAAATATTGAATACCATGTGAAATGGTGTTGCATAATATCTCTATAACGACGTTATACTTAGCCACATTATTCATTGATGGCTCTAGATGAATGCCACCTGAAGACACCAGTTGGCCTCGGGTGAGTAAATGACCCAAGCGACGAAAGCCATTTTTTGTGTATGACGAATGGAACCATCTACAAATCCTATGTAAACTGAAGACTCCGTTGACATCTTCCAACCAAGGGAAAAATTGATAAGCAATCTGATGACACAAAGGAAAAGATGTATATACACTAAGATACACTAGTATAAAAAATATCATGCCCAATATTGAGGGCTCAAGTGTAATACCTTTTAAGGTAGAGCCCATTTCTGGGCTCATCCAACATATTCCCTTCATAATATTCCAATTCATAGGCTCCTTTCTCTTAGACACGTCGCACGATATAAGGATCGTGCCACATGGGGTTGAACTTTCCTGCCCTCAACAGTTCTTTGTCTTGGTCATAACAGAAATCCAAGTCACTGTCAGTGTACTATCGAAGACAGACAGACTTATCATATTGAACATTGACACACCATTTATTCACTTCGATAGTCATAGAGACATCTCGTAGCTTCTCATCAAGATGCTCCAGGTGTTTGAGGCATTCTTCAAGATCGGATGTGTCAGGTAGGAGCTCAATTTCCAACTTGAGGTAAGGGATTTCGCATTCAATCGAAAGAATCAACTCCACACTATGTACTAACTGAAAAGGAGAGAAACCGGTGAAAGTCTCTACCAAGGTTTGGTATGCTGAAAGTGCAGGGTAAAGCATCAAATGCCAATAAGATCTACTATGGCTTACAGTTTTTTGCAAGATGGTATTGAGAGATTTATTCACCACCTATACTTGTCCATTTTCCTTGATCCGGATTATTTTCGGCACGAAATGAGAGCGGAGATATAATAAATAAATGCACAGAGATATCTTGGATATCCAATAATATAACATAAATGTATCATGGATGCAACCATAAACACATAGATACAGTAATACACGATTTCTATTAATGAAAGAAACATACATAGACTGTAAAAATATTGAGTGAAAGACTCGCTAGAATGGTGGCAGCTTATCTTTGAGAAGAGATGTGACAGCTACTCACATTTGCAAGAAGATGATTGTTACAATGAGGCTCCAAAGGCCTTTTTAACATAAGTAAAATCCAAAAACCCTAAACCTAGAAGATGAAAAGACAAAAGGTTTGTAGGCCCCAATGCGGGTAGTTGATACGTCAACTTCCCGGGAGCGTAACTTTTGCATACAATCTTCATTTGGAGCACTCGATACACCGTTGGAAAGGTATAAAAAAGAACGATTTTCCACTAGTCTGGGCTAGTGACTAGGGAAATCACTTGGACCCCGAATCCCCAAAAAATGTCGTTTAGGGCTTCAAAACGACCCCAGAAGTTTGGAACCTGAACAACTGCCGAAGAAATGCCAA
The DNA here is from genome assembly GCA_009831015.1 of Picea engelmannii. Lineage (NCBI taxonomy): Eukaryota > Viridiplantae > Streptophyta > Pinopsida > Pinales > Pinaceae > Picea > Picea engelmannii. Next base: position 54,277 of record ML821545.1, read on the forward strand.
GATGGAAAACCATTTTTCGAGCCCGTGGAATACATGGGTGGCCACTGACATCCACCTGGATCAATCCTCTCTCCTTAGGAAGAAATGATCTCCATTGCATTGAGTTCCCAGGGGAGAGGGGGGAGTGTTTGCTAAATCTAAATCTTGGTGAGTTGCTTGCCTTGCTAGAGACGTCGCGCTACTCTCTTTGTGGAAGGTTGTCACGAACCTATTGTTGGAGGGGTTGAATCTATTCAACTAGTCGAGCTACCTGAGATGACTATGTGCAGAAGGAATTTTTGTGCTGTGTTGCAATCTTGTCGACCTTCTAATGTTGGATAGAAGGTGCTTGGTCTGAGGCTGTAGTGGTTGAAATATCCTTTTGTTCCCCTTTTGAACAGATTGTGAAGAAGCTAAATTTTGTCGTATGAGATACTACCTTGTGACACTATTTAGGTGGGACATTAGTTGGAACTACCTATTGTATTCCGTAGAGATGACCCCCCAAAGTAACAATGACACTATGGGGTCGAGACTCATAAACATCATGGCGCTTCCACGTATATGGCTAGCCCAAGAGAACATCATAGACATCTAGTGGGGAACATCATATAATACCTCATCCTTGAAGGGTTGGATGTCGTATGACAATCGACACTGTTGGCTGATACAGAGATCTCGTCCTTAGTGAAGCCACCCAATGTTGTATGGTTGTGGGTGTGGTGTTGTCGACAATCCCAACTGTTTGACGACCTATACTGAGATGAGGTTCTTTTGGCTTCTGCGATCAACAATAAAATGCAGTGGGGTCCCCTTCACCCACATGTGTGAATGAAATAGGTTCCCCCCCTCTTCAGGATCTGTTGGTTCTTCTGGTTGAATTGTTGTAGTCACGACAATAGAATTGGGGTTTGCGACGATGATCTGTCTTTTACCAGTATTTTCAGAATTAGATTATGAATCAGGATTCGGCTCCTTGTCTTTGATCTCGGCCACCAATGATTGTTTTGAGCGACATTCATCGGTGTTGTGCCAGGGGATTTTGTGGAAATCACACCAATTTCCGGTGTCCTTCTTTGTCTTTCTGTGACCCTTATTTTCCTATGGCTTAGATTGGTTTTGAGGAAGCTGTTTATTAGGGTCGTCTTTCTCATACTTTGGTTGTTGCGGATTTTCATATCTGAACTCCCGTTTGTTTTGGTGATTAAACTTCTTCTCGATTCTAATAACATACCTATAAGCAAAACCGAGTGATGAGATGTCCAAAAAATCCATTTCAATTTGGATGTATCTGTGTAGAGCCCCACGGTATTTTAGAACCAAATTTCGTTCAGAATCCTTGATACCCAGCTTGGTACACAAGGTATGGAAGGTATTGGTGAACTCTGGAACTGCTTGGCCCCTCTCTTGCCATAATGTGGTCCATCTCATGTATTGGTCCTCATAGTTTCCAACAGGTTAATATTGTTCCTTTACCACATCCACAAAAATCCCAAGTGGGCTCGGCCCCATATATTCCAGACTCCTCTCTGGAAATTTTCTCCCAGTAATTTTCCCACCAATATTTGACATGGGAGAGAGCTTTAAGGAGTGTGAAGGTGATCTTTTCTCTGTCAGAAAAATTATGAACAGAGAAATAAACTTCTAGCAGATTTAACCATTTGTCTAGGGCTTCTGCATCTATCTGTCCTTCAAATACAGGAATATCAAAATTAACTTGTACCTTGAAAGGTGATGTGCCTCCAAAGTGGTCTCTTGACAAAGATTATCCTTCTGCTATGGGCAGGCGTTGAAGGATGTGGGAAAAATTCTCCATCATTTTGTTCCTCTGTCGCGTGAGAGCTTGCTTAAGAAACAGATTGATAGAATCATATGCTCCATCATTTTTCTTTTCTTCCACCATTGAGGGTTTATTGGGTGTGCGAGAGATATTGTCCTCAAGAGAGACAAGCTCGATACCCAAATTGATATACTCATACCTTGTCGGGGACATGCATTGAAAAACGATCAAGAGCAGCCTGCTTTGATACCACTGATCCGGATTATTTTCGACACGAAATGAGAGAGGAGATATAATAAAGAAATGCATAGAGATATCGCGGATATCCAATAATATAACATAAATGTATCAGAGATGCAACCATAAACACATAGATATAGTAATACATGATTTCTATTAATGAAAGAAATGTACAGAGACTATAAAAATACAGAGTGAAAGACTCGCTAGAATGGTGGAAACTTATCTCTGAGAAGAGATGTGATGACTACTTGCATTCACAAGAATATGATTGTTACAATGAAGCTCCAAAGGCATTTTTAACATAATTAAAATCCAAAAACCCTAACCCCGGAAGATGAAAATCCAAAAGGTTTGCGAGCCCCGATGGGGGTTGTTGGTCCCCGGTTTTGACCATGCTCTTTGCCTATACTATATACCACAGACCTCCATTTATATGCCAATACCACCCTTTTGACCTCATTTTGACATAATCAACATCTCCTTACCATTCAAAGGGGTCACCTAAGGTATCTTTGAATTTCAAGCTATTTTTATGCACTTTAATGCTTTAAATTGATAATGGGACTAATATCGCTTGGGTTAG
>ML821545.1:56961-117723 GCA_009831015.1 Picea engelmannii
TGTTGGTGAATATTAAACGCAGGACTGATACCTGTAGGGTAGAATATGCATGTGGTTGTTTGGCTTTTCATTTTCACTTCGAACATAACTCAGAATTAGCATGCACTTTGCTTTGTTAGACAATAGTTATCTCGCCTGCTTAGGATAGTTAGATTACAGTAGAACGAAAGGAGCTCTTGGTACCAGTAGTTAGGATAGTACTATGTTTTCCTGTAGATAGAATAGATTGATTTTTGCTGCTCAGAATGAATGCATTTTCGACAATACTCTGTGTGTCCTAACTTAAAAAGAAATGACGATGGTAGAGGATTGGGCATAGAGGTAAAATAATCGTGTGGCACCATACTTTTGGATAGAAATAGCAACACCATCATTTGAGCACAAGACTGTCTATTTTTCTGTTTATGACTTAATAGGAAATGCTCAGTTTCGAGTTAGTCATTAGAATTCAAGTTCTCAGAATATATGTGTGTTTTCTTCTTAGGATAGCATTCAGATAGAGACTAGACGCTTTCCTGCACATACTGTGTATTAGCTCGAAGTTTACCAACCCTGGTTTGACAATTTAGTGTTTCAGGTCACTTAAAAGCTTCAATTTAGCAGCCTGACAGGGGTAGTTGATACATCAACTTCCCGGGGGCATAACTTTTGCATACGATCTCTGTTTGGGGTGCTCAATACACCGTTGGAAAGGTCTAACCGAGAAGAAAGATTTTCGACGAGTTCAAGCTACACCATAAAGAATATTATGGACCCTGAATCCCCAAAAAATGTTGTTTAGGGCCTCAAAATGACCCCGAAAGTTTGGAACCCAAAAAACTGCTGAAAAAATGCCAAGATGGAAAACTATTTTTTGAGCTCGTGGAATAGGTGGGTGGCCACCGATATCCACCTGGATCATTCTTGGGGATAAGAAGGGGAATAATAACAGTTCTTAAACCCCAGTTTTGATGCTAACTCTTTCAACATTTCATTTGGAAAATGATTTCTATGATCGGTGACAATGATTTCCATGATCGGTGACAATCTCTCTTGGGATTCTAAATCGGGCTATAATTTGGTTGAATATGAAGAAAGTTGCAGTCTTACCATAAGATTTAATGGTAGGCATGGCCTCTATCCATTTAGTAAATTAATCCATGACCACAATCATATGTTGGTGTCCCCTAGCTGAAGTTGGGCTATAGTCCATTAAATCTACCCCCAACTTGGTGAAGGGATCGACAGTGAAGACTAGGTGAAGAGGGGTTGGGTGCGAGTGCATTTTCTTAGCGAACACCTGGCAAGGGTGAAACCTCTTGAATGCTTCAATACAATCTTTAAAAATTGGCAGCCAAAAATAGTCGATTCATAATATTTTTTGGGTTGTCGCAAGCCCAGATAAATGACCACCACAAGCCCCACTATGACATTCATTGAGAATAGACTCAGCTTCCTCATGAGTCAAGAAACGACATAAAATATTATCTACTCCTCGGAGATACAAAGTGTTGTCGATGATAAGGTAGTTTTTATCCTGGTGACGTATACGTCATTGATCGTCTCTCGACAGATGATGGGGTAGCTTCAAGGTTTGAAGATAAATTAGAATGTCTCCATACCAAGGGTCTGAAGACGAGATAAGGAAGATATGTTCATCCTCGAATGAATCATCATAAAAAATGTCCTCATATAATCGAGGGAAGTCTAATATCAACTCGGAAAAAACTAGCAATTTCTTAGACTTCATTGAAGTGAAATTGATATCAAAGTCTTTCAAAATAACAATCCACTTATTGTATTTCCCTCCTATGATACGCCTGGTGAGGACGTATTGAAATGGATTGGTATTCGCAACTACGATAGTTTTTCAAATTAATATATAATTTCTTAATATTTTAACCGCATGTACAGTAGCCAAGTGATCCAGGTGGATATCGGTGGCCACCCACCTTTTCCAACTGGCTCAAAACAATTTTCTGGCAATTTTGGTAACTTACTATTTTTAGCAATTTTTAACTTCCGGGGCCATTTTGAGGGCCTAAATGAAGGTTTTTCGGGATCGATCTTCTTAAAAATAATTGAAGGATCTTATTAATCCCCAAAAATGAATCTCCTCGGCGATACCTTTCGAACGATCTATCGTGCGCCCCAAATGGAGATCATATGCGAAAGTTACGCCCCCAGGAAGTTGATACACCAAACTACCCAAAACAGGGTCCACAAAATTGTTGGGTTTTCATATTCCAGGGCTAGGGTTTTGGATTTTCTTTATGAAAAAAAGGCCTTTGGAGCCTCATTTTAAAATCATCTTCTTGCAAATGCGAGTAGCAGACACATCTATTCTCAGAGATAAGCTGCCACCATTCTAGCGAGTCTTTCACTCTGTATTTTTACAGTCTTTGTACATTTTCACTCATTAATAGAAAATTATGTATTATTGTATCTCTGTGTTTATGGTTGCATATCTGATACATTTATGTTCTATTATTGGATATTCGAGATATCTCTATACATTGCTTTATTATATCTTCGTTCTCATTTCATGTCGAAAATGGTTTGGATCAGTGGTATCAGAGCAGGTTGCTCTTGATCATTTTTTAGTGCATGTCCCTGACGAGGTCCAAGTATAGAAAGTTGGGTCTTGAGATTGTCTCTCTTGAAGACAATCTCTCTCACATTCCCAATAAACCCTCCATGACAGAATAAAATAAAAATGACAGAGCAGTCGATTATATTAATCTGTTGCTTGAGCAGGCTCTCACAAGATAGAGGGACGAAATGATGGAGATTTTTTCCCACATCCTTCAATGCATGTGGATAATAATAGGAGCGTCTTCATAAAGAGACCACTTTGTAGGAACCTCTCCTTTCAAGGTACAAGTTAATTTTGATATTCCCATATTTGAAGGACAGATAGATGTAGATGCCTTAGAAAATTGGTTAAATGTGCTAGAAGATTATTTATTTGTTCATAATTTCTTCGATAGGAAAAATATCGCCTTCGCACTCCTTAAGGCTCTCCCACATGTCAAACATTGGTGGGAAACTTACTGGGATCAAAGTTCCACAGAGGAGTCTGGAATATATGGGTTCGAGCCCACTTGGGATTTGTTTTTGGATGCGGTAAAGGAACAGTATTACCCTATTGGCAACTATGAGAACCAATTCATGAGATGGACCACACTGCGGCAATAAAGGGGCCAAGCAGTTCTGGATTTCACCAATACCTTCCATACCTTGCGCACTAAGCTGGGTATCAAAGACTCCGAACTAAATTTGGTTATGAAATATCGTGGGGATCTACACAGATACATCCAAACTGGAATGGATTTTTTGGACATCTCATCACTTGATTTTGCTTATTGATATGATGTTAAAATCGAGCAAAATTTTAAATGGGATTTCAGGTCTATAAATCCTCAAAAACTGAAGTATGATAAAGACGGCCCTAAAAAACATCTTGAAAACCATTCCAAGCCACAGGAAAAGAAGGGTCACGGAAATATGAAGAAGGACACTGGAAAATGGTGTGATTTCCACAAAATCCCCGGGCACAACACCGATGAATGTCGCTCAAAATAGTCATTGGTGGCCGAGATAAAAGACAAGGAGACAAACCCTAATTTGGAATTTGATTATGAAAATACTGATAGAAGACAGATCATCGACATAGACCCCACTGCTATTGTCATGACCGAAACAATTCAACCAGAAGAACCAACAGATTCTGAATAGGGAGAGCGCCTTTTTCATTCATAGATGTGGGTGAAGGGGACCCCACTGCATTTTATTGTTGATAGCGGAAGTCAGAAGAACCTCATCCCAACAGATGTCATCAAACAGTTAGGATTGTCAACAAAACCACACCCACACCCATACAACATCGAGTAGCTTCACCAGGGACGAGATCTTCATGTCAACCAGTAGTGTCGATTGTCATATGGCATCCAGCCCTTCAAGGATGAGGTATTATGTGATGTTTCCCCCGTAGATTTCTGTGATGTTCTCTTGGACAATCCATATATATGGAAGAACCATGTTATTTATGAGTCTCGACCCCATAGTGTCATTATTACTCTAGGGGGTCATCTCTACAGGATACCAGAGGTAATTCTAACTATTGGCCCACCTAAAAAGTGTTGCAAGGTATTATCTCATACTACAAAATTCAGCTTCTTCGGAGTCTCTTCAAAGCATGAACATAAGAACACCACTGCAGCGTCATTCCAAGCACCTTTTATCCAACAGAAGCAGGTCGAAAAGATTGCAAAAAAGTGTAAATATTCCTTCTGCACACAGGAATCTCATGTAGCCAGACTGGTTAAAAAGGTCCAACCTTTCTAGCCACAAGTTTGTGACAACCTTCAACAAGCTAAGCAACGCAACTTCTCCAACAAGGCAAGAAACTCATCAAGATGTAGATTCAACAAACTCATTTCCCTCCCCCCAGAAACTCAATGCAATGGAGACTATTTCTTCATAAGGAGGGATAATTGATCTAGGTGGATATCGGTGGCCACCCACCATTTCCAACTGGCTTAAAATGGTTTTCTGACAATTTTGGTAATTTACTATTTTTAGCAATTTTTAACTTCCAGGGTCATTTTGAGGGACTAAATGAAGTTTTTTCAGGATATAGATTCTTAATGATATCTAAAGTCTCTTGTTTATCCCCCAAAATGAATCTCCTTGACGATACCTTTCCAACGAGTTATTGTGTGCCCCAAATGAAGATCACATGCCAAAGTTACGCCCCCAGGAAGTTGATACACCAAACTATGTCCACAAAACCGTTGGCTTTTCATCTTATAGGGTTAGGTTTTTGGATTTTATTTATGATAAAAATGCCTTTGGAGCCTCATTGTAAAATCATCTTCTTTCAAATGCATGTAGCGAACACATCTCTTCTCAGAGATAAGCTTCCACCATTCTAGCGAGTCTTTCACTCTATATTTGTACAATCTTTGTACATTTTCGCTCATAAATAGAAAATTATGTATTAATATATGTTTGTATTTATGGTTTCATCTCTAATACATTTCTGTTATATTATTGGATATCCGAGATATCTCTATACATTTCTTTATTATATCTTCACTCTCATTTCGTGCCAAAAATAGTATGGAACATTGGTATCAGACCAGGTCGCTCTTGATTGTTTTTTAGTGCATGTCCCCGACGAGGTCCGAGTATATAAAGTTGGATCTTGAGCTTGTCTCTCTTGAATACAATCTCTCTTACATGCCCAATAAACCCTCCATGTAAAAAGAAAATAAAAACGACAGAGCTGACGATTCTATTAATATGTTGCTTGAGCAAGCTCTCACGCAACAGAGGGACGAAATGATGGAGAATTTTTCCCACATCCTTCAATGCCTACCAATAACAATAGGAATGTCGTCATCAAGCGGCCACTTTGGAGGCACCTCACCTTTCAAGGTACAATTTAATTTTGATATTCCCATATTTAAAGGATAGATAGATGCAGATGCCTTAGAAAAATGGTTAAATCTGCTAGAAGGTTATTTTTTTGTTCATAATTTCTTCGACGGGGAAAATATCACATTCACACTCCTTAAGTCTCTCCCCCATGTCAAACATTGGTGGGAAACTTACAGGGAGAAAATTTCCACAGAGGATTCTGGAATATATGGGGTCGAACCCACTTAGGAGTTTTTTTTGGATGCGGTAAAGGAAGAATATTACCCTGTTGGAAACTATGAGGACTAGTAGATGAGATGGACCACACTGTGACAAGAAAGGGACCAAGCAGTTATGGAGTTCACCAATACCTTCCATACCTTGTGCACTAATCTAGGTATCAATGACTCTGAATGAAAATTGGTTCTAAAATACTGTGGTGCTCTACAAAGATACATCCAAACTAAAATGGATTTTCTGGACATCTCATCACTTGGTTTTTCTTATCGATATGTTATTAAAATCGAGAAGAAGTTTAAACAGGTGTTCGGGTCTGCAAATCCACAAAAACCAAAGTATGATAAAGAAGGCCCTAACAAAAAACATACCAAAAACCAATCCAAGCCATAGGAAAAGAAGGGTCACAGAAAGATGAAGGACACTGGAAAATGGTGTGATTTCCACAAAATCCCCTGGCACAACACTGATGAATGTCTCTCAAAAAACTCATTGGTGGTCGAGATAAAAGACAAGGATCCGAACCCTGATTTAGAATTTGATTCTGAAAATACTGGTAGAAGACAGATCATCGAAACAAACCCCATTTCTATTTTCATGACCACGACAATTCAACCAGAAGAACCAAAATATTTTGAAGAGGGGAAGCACCTTTTTCATTCACAGATGTGGGTGAAGGGGACCCTGTTGAATTTTATTGTTGATAGCAGAAGCCAGAAGAACCGCATCCCAGGAGAGGTCATCAAACAGTTCGGATTGTCGACAACACCACACCCACAACCATACAACATCGGGTGGCTTTTCGAGGGATGTGATCTTCATGTCAGCCAGTAGTGTTGATTTTCATACAACATCTATCCCTTCAAGGACGAGGTATTATGTGATGTTCCCCCCCTGGATGTATGTGATGTTATCTTGGACCAACCATATATGTGGAAGCACCATGATATTTATGAGTCTCAACCCCGTAGTGTCATTATTACTCTGGGAGGTCATCTCTACAGGATACTAGAGTTAATTTTGACTATTTTCCCACCTAAAGAGTGCCACAAGGTAGTATCTCATACTACAAAATTCATCTTCTTCACAGTCTGTTCAAAGCGTGAACAGAAGAACACCATTGCAGTCTCAGTCCAAGCACCTTCTATCCAACAGAAGCAGGTCGACAAGATTTCATCAAAGTGTAAATCTTCCTTCTGCACACAGACATATCATGTATCCAGACTGGTTGAAAATTTCTAACCCTTCCAGCCACAAGTTCGTGACAACCTTCAAAAACCTAAGCAGCACAACTTCTCCAATAAGGCAAGAAACTCATCAATATGCAGATTCAACAAACACTTTTCCCTCTCCCCCAGGCACTCAACACAATGGAGACCATTTCTTCCTAAGGATGGAGGATTGATATAGGTGGATATCGATGGCCACCCACCTTTTCCAATTGGATCAAAATAGTTTTCTAGCAATTTTGGTAATTTACTATTTTTAGCAGTTTTTAACTTCTGAGTCCATTTTGAGGGCCTAAATGAATTTTTTTCGGTATCTAACTTCTCAATGAGATCCAAAGGCTCTTATTTATCCCCCAAAATGAATGTCCTCGTCGATACCTTTCCAACGAGATATCGTGCGCCCCAAACGGAGATCGTATGCCAAATTTATGCCCCCGGGAAGTTGATACACCAAACTACCCAAAACGAGGTCCACAAAATTGTTGGATTTTCATCTTCCGGGATTAGGGTTTTGGATTTTATTTATGATAAAAAGGCCTTTGGTGCCTCATTTTAAAATAATCTTCTTGCGAATGTGAGTAGCGGACACATCTCTTCTCAGAGATAAGCTGCCACCATTCTAGTGAGTCTTCCACTCTGTATTTTTACAGTCTTTGTACATTTTCACTCATTAATAGAAAATTGTGTATTATTGTATCTCTATGTTTATGGTTTCATCTTTGATAAATTTATGTTATATTATTGGATATCTGACATATCTATGTACATTGCTTTATTATATCTCCGCTCTCAATTTCGTGTTGAAAATAGTTTGAATCAGTGGTATCAGAGAAGGATGCTCTTGATCGTTTTTCAGTGCATGTACCCGACGAGGTCCGAGTATAGAAAGTTGGGTCTTGAGCTTGTTTCTCTTGAAGACAACCTCTCTCGCACACCCAATAAAACCTCCATGGTAGAAGAAAATAAAAATGATAGAGTAGATGATTCTATTAATATGTTGCTTGAGCAAGCTCCCACGCGACAAAGGGACAAAATGATGGAGAATTTTTCCCACATCCTTCAAAACCTTTCGATAACAACTGGGGAATCTTCATAAAGCATCCACTTTGGAGGAACATCGCCTTTCAATGTACAAGTTAATTTTGATATTTCCATGTTTGAAGGACAGATAGATGCAGATGCCTTAGAAAAATGGTTAAATCTGCTAGAATGTTATTTATTTCTTCATAATTTCTCCGATAGGGAAAATATCACCTTCGCACTCCTTAAGTATCTCCCCCATGTCAAACATTGGTGGGAAACTTACTGGGAGAAAATATCCATAGAGGAGTCTGGAATATATGGGGTTGGGCCCACTTGGGATTTTTTTGTGGATGCGGTAAAGGAACAGTATTACCCTATTGGAAACTATGAGGACCAGTACATGAGATGGACCACACTGTGGCAAGAAAGGGGCTAATTTGTTCCAGATTTCACCAATACCTTCCATACCTTGCGCACCAAGTTGGGTATCAAAGACTCCAAATGATATTTGGTTCTAAAATATCGTGGGGCTCTACACAGATACATCCAAACTGAAATGGATTTTTTGGATATCTCATCACTCGGTTCCTCTTAGCGATATGTTGTTAAAATAGAGAAGAAGTTTAAACAGGAGTTCGGGTCTATAAATATGCAACAACCAAAGTATGATAAATACGACCCTAACAAACAAAATTGAAAACCAGTCCAAGTCATAGGAAAAGAAGGGTCACAGAAAGATGAAGGAAACTAGAAAATGGTGTGATTTCCACAAAATCCCCTGGCACAACACCGATGAATGTTTCTCAAAACAGCCATTCATGGCCGAGATAAAATACAAGGAGCCGAACCCCTATTTGAAATTTGATTCTGAAAATATTGATAGAAGACAGATCATCGACGTAGACCCCACTGTTATTTTCGCAACCACAACAATTCAACCAGAAGAACCAATAGCTTCTGAAGAGGGGGAGTACCTTTTTCATTCACAAATGTGGGTGAAGGGGACCCCGTTGCATTTTTTTGTTGATAGTGGAAGCCAAGAGAACCTCATTTCAACAGAGGTCATCAAAAAGTTGGGATTGTTGACAACACCACACCCACAACCATACAACATCGGGTGGCTTCACTAGGGATGAGATCTTTGTGTCAAAGAATAATGTTGATTTTCATACGACATCCAAACCTTCAAGGACGAGGTATTATGTGATGTTTCCCCACTGGATGTTTGTGATGTTCTCTTGGGCCAGCCATATATGTGGAATCTCCATGCTATTTATGAGTCCCGACCCTGTAGTGTCAATATTACTCTGGGGGGTCATATCTACAGGATACCAGAGGTAATTCTGACTATTTTACCACCTAAACAGTGCCGCAAGATAGTATCTCATACTACAAAATTCAGCTTCTTCACAGGCTGTTCAAAGCGTGTACATAAGAACACCACTGTAGCCTCAATCTAAGAACCTCCTATCCAACATAAGCAAGTCGACAAGATTGCAACAAAGTGTAAAGATTCATTTTGAACACAAGCATCTCATGTATCCAGACTAGTTAAAAAGGTCCAACCCTTCCAACCACAAGTTCGTGACAACCTTCAACAAGTTAAGCAATGCAACTTCTCCAACAAGGCAAGCAACTCATTAAGATGCAAATTCAACAAACAATTTTCCCTCTCCCCCATGCACTCAACGCAATGGATTCCATTGCTTCCTAAGGAGGGAGGATTTATCCAGGTGGATATTGGTGGCCACCCACCTTTTCCAACTGGGTCAAAACCGTTTTCTAGCAATTTTGGTAATTCACTATTTTTAGCAGTTTTTAACTTCCGGGGACATTTTGAGGGCCTAAATGAAGGTTTTTCGGGATATAATTTCTCAGTGATGGACAAAGGCTATGATTAAGCCCCCAAAATTAATTTCCTTTATGATACCTTTCCAATGAGCTATTGTGCGCCCCAAAAGGAGGTTGTATGCCAAAGTTACACCCCCGGTAAGTTGATACACCAAACTACCCAAAACGAGGTCCACAATTTTTTTTTATTTTCATCATCTGGGGTTAGGGTTTTGGATTTTATTTATGATAAAAATGTCTTTGGATCCTCATTGTAAAATTATCTTCTTGTGAATGCGAGTAGCGGACACATCTCTTCTCAGAGATAAGCTACCACCATTCTAGCGAGTCTTTCACTCTGTATTTTTACAGTCTTTGTACATTTTCACTCATTAATAGAAAATTGTGTCTTATTGTATCTATGTGTTTATGGTTGCATCTCTAATACATTTTTGTTATATTATTGGATATCTGATATATCTATGTACATTTCTTTATTATATCTCCGCTCTCATTTCATGGCAAAAATAGTTCGGATTACCAATGCTAGTTTCTCTATGTGAGAGTATTTAAGTTCAGGACCGACTAGGCTTCGACTAAGATATTATACAATGTTCTCATGGAGCTCATCGTCCTCCTGAACCAGAACCATACCAACCATCCCTTCATACGCGATGATATAAATAAAATAGTCTCTATTGTAGTCTGGAGGCTTTAGCAGAGGTGTCGATACCAAATATTTCTTAAGAGCATCGAAGGATTCTTGGGATCACTCATCCCATATAAAAAAAGTATCATTCTTCAAAAGGTGCATGAAAACCTTAGTTAAATTGGCATAGCTCACTATGAACTGATGCAAGAAATTAACCTTCCCCTGTAAACCTTGAAGTTGTATAATGTTGCATGGGGGAGGAAATTGAAGTATTGCCTCAACCTTCATAGGATCTACCATGATCCCATGCTCAAACACTAAGAATCCTAAAATAAGGCTAGACCTAATGCAGAAGATACACTTGTGAGGTTTCAACCAAATGTGATAGTAATGGCATCTCTCAAATACTAATCAAAGGTGAGTGAAGTTATCTACTCTCTTGCGAGAGTGAGCAGCAAGATCATCTAGGTAAGCTTCAACAATATGCTTGAGATCGTGAAAATAAAAGGTCATGGAACATTGGAAGGTAGCTCTGGCGTTTTTAAGGCCAAAAGGTATTTTCTGGCATGCAAAAGTACCCCAAGGACAAATAAATGTCATCTTATGTTGATCCTCGATTTTGATTTGAATTTGATTATACCATGAAAAATCCATCCATAAAATAAAACACTTCGCTTCCTGTGCACTTGTCAAGAATCTGGTCAATGAAAGGAGTCGAGAAGTTATCTTTAGAACAATACTTGTTCAGGACTAGAAAATCAATGCATACATGTATGGTTCCTTGATTTTTATTTACAGGAATGGGGTTTGACATCCATTCATTCAAGGGAACCAGGTAGATGAAACCAACATTAAGTAGCTTCTCCACCTTCCTTAATAGTAGGGGCCTTCCAAGGATTAACAAATCTAATATGTTTTCAAATAGGTTTAGCATCCGAATAGGTTTTAATATCATGTTTGACAATGTTGGGGTCGATCCTTGGAATATCTTCATACGACCAAGTGAATACATCATGAAAATCTTTGAAGAGATCGGTGTAGATCAAAATTTCTTCAGGCGAACAATTTGCATCGATATATACATTCTCAATTTTACCAAGAATACGAGAGATGTCGATCATGACGGTAGGATAAATATTTTCGATGTTTCCTTCAGCATAAATACCATGTGTATCTAATGGAACCACAACATGACTAACCATCTCACTCAAGGTAGATCTAAAGTCATTATGTTCGATCTTAACAAGATCTGGAAGGAAATAGGAGTGATGATGCATATCATCGCAAGGCCTATTAGGACCACACATGGCCTCTAATATGGCTTCATCCAAAGGTAAAGTATCATCTAGGAAATCATGAAAAAAAGATGATTGAACAACCCATACTGGCTCTAGAACAAGATCCACCTCGTCCGTCCGTGAGTAGGAAGGATTTGGGTCAGCAATAGCGTCAAGAATAGACTGATACGCAACGTTTTTTGCTGACAGTGGAATTTTCATCCCAATGTGAGACTAACCTTCGTATGACGTAGTCAGGGAAGGTAGACTCCCAACATCATTGAAATATGAAGTAGGAAAGGAACGAACCTCATCGACTATCAAGACTCACTGGAAATGGCATGAATGTGGTGAATTGGTGCCATGAAATCAAAGCTACCCATCAGAGAGGAATACATTCGGACACCAACATCCTTAGTTTCTTGCTGAGAATTTTTTATCACAGGAACCGAAGGTCCAACCGACGCATTAGTAATGGCGTGTGCAAATGATAGCTGATCAATCATCACTATTTTCCCTTTGTGAGGAAAACATAAAGTGCGGAAAACGGACGACACAACGATTGTCATGGCATAAGTCCAATTACTCCTTAGTAGTAAATTATAGTTGATGGGTGCATCAACCACCTTGGCATCAACATCAACTGTCTTCCCACCTAACTGGACCGAAAAAGTGGGAAGAATTATGTTAGGGTCCTAACCCCCACATAGGTAGAGAAATGTATTTGGATGTAATAAAGGTCAATATTAATAAGGCCTTTCAATAAAATAGAATAAGGTGAATGTAAGAAGACCTAATAGAAGCTTCCACTTCTAGAAGGATCTTCCTCTAGATGCTTCTCTTGATAGACATATTTAGTATAAATAAGGGTCGAGGGTATGAAAACCCTAGCTTGGAGATTATTGTAACAGAGCGTTGCTCGACTGGAGGTTGCCCCCTCGAAGAGGCCCGTGAACATTGCTTTCTGAATCAAAGTGCTATTTTTGTTGTTGTTCTTATATAATTTATGTGTTATTGTGGAGATTATGTTGGTTATATTACTGTTATTCTACCATTTCTTGCATTTTATTTCTGTTCTGCATACTTTTTATATCTGGTATATTATAAGTGGTATCATAGCACTTTCCTTGGCAGAAATTGTGGGAAATGTTTTTCATGGTAGAGATGTATTCTGGAGTCTTTAAGCCACAGAGATCTGTCGTTACACGCATAAACCCATAGTTAAGGGATTCATACACGCAGGAAATACAAGTGGTTCTTAAGCGCACATCTGTTGGCCACCCTTGTAACCCCTGTTGGTACCCCTTCGAGTGGTAGCGCATTAGACATTACCTGTGTATGGATTGGCCTAGATTTCCTAAAGCCCTCTTTAGATAAACCGATCGATCACCTGAATGCTATAGTGCCACCGAGAACAACACTCGAGAATATACTCTCTAGTACCTGGGTAGTCGGGTAGTACAGATAAGGGTATCGTCTATCCTCCTTAGTTAGTGCCCTGAGATATTGGATCGAGTACTATTGTTGGACCCCACACATATATCAGAGAGCTATAGCACAGGGAAAAACCTTGTTTGTATAACCCTTGAATACCTAACCCTTGGGGGATAGAAACATAAACAAATTAAAACAGACAAGATCTATTGCCGCGCAACTATGTTCGGGTTGTCAAATCACTACACTTTTCTTACTGGTTAGGCATTTGGGGATTTCATCATTGTAGTTTTCTTCAGACCGGAGTATAACTCTGCAGGTGAAAAAAAAAAAAAAGTTTGGAAATTTTTTCACCATTATTTGAGACCTAATCCATTGGATTCATCTCTTCGCCCTTATCACATTCATCCATATCAGTTTTTGGAAAAACTTTTTACCCCACCCGCCCCTTTTCAGTTCACCCATCCTCATGGCCCATACCCATATCCAAGACCTAGAAGCTCGCTTCAACACCTTGCAATCTGGTCTCCTCGAGACCCAAAAAGAAGTAAAACAACTCAGTGCCAATGTTGCCTCCATCAATACAACCATCAATACAACCATAAATACAACCATGTAGTCCTGAATGGAGGAAGTCAAACGAGAACTAACCACCCAGCTTGAATCTGTCTTTTCATCACTCTGCACCAAACTGAAGATCCCTACAGATGACCCTTTCTCTAACGCACCTCCAAATACTGAAGGTGAACATTCCTCCCATTCCCATACCTTTCAACACCATCACTTTCAACATGACCTATGCCTTCTGTGGGTGGATGTGACCAAATTTGATGGCTCGGACCCCACTGGTTGGGTAACCCAAATGGAACATTATTTATCTTTACACGACATTATAGATGACTTGGCCAAACTCCGGTATGGTGTTCTCCATCTAGATCAAGAACGTTGGCAATGGTGGCAATGGAGAAAAACTTCCCATCAAGGGTATATTGCTTGGACCCAATTTGTGACTGATCTTTATGAATGCTTTGACACTAACACCAACCATTTGGGCCGTTTGACAAAGTTGAAACAATCACGAATAGTAGAAGACTTCTTAGCCGCCTTTGAGCACCTGGCTTTTCGAACAGAGGGCATGATTGATGCTTCTTTCGAGAGTGTTTTATTAGTGGCCTCAAGGAGGAGATTCGGGCCCATGTCCTCATGGCTTGACCTTCAATTTGGGTGGAGGGTACTAAAAGAGCTAAAGAAGCACAACAGGTTGTATCCTCTCAAAATTGAAAACCCTCCTTTATCCCTCACCCTAAGCCCGTAAATCCCACTACTCCCTCTGCCCCATTAAAGATCCAAAAATTGACCAGAGATGAAATGGATGAATGCCAACTCAAAGGCCTTTGTTATAATTGTGATGACAAATATTTCCTGAGACACAAGTGTAAGGAACAAAATCTTTTTATGGCCATCTCTGAGAATATTTCAGAAGAGGATGTTGAAACTCCCCTTGTGTCTGAGTCACCTGTAATCACTGACATCACCCCTCCCTCAGATCCTCCCAAAGTGGAACTGGTCATTTCCCTCAATGCTCTCACTAGCTTCTCCACTCCCCAAGCCCTCAAGTTAATCGGTTACATCAAGCATTGGAAGGTCATCATTCTGGTTGATAGTGGAAGCACCCATAATTTTATGCATCGCTGCATTGCCCAAGAAACTCATTGCTACATCCATGACGTCAACAATTTCCAAATCATGATTGCCAATGGTGGTTCAATGAAATGTGGAGGGCACTGTGAAAATGTATGTCCCCAAATCGGTGACTACCACCTAAAATCCCATATGTTTGCTATCGACATGGGCGGTTGTGACATTGTGTTGGGTGCAGATTGGCTAAGGACTTTAGGTCCCATTCTCATGGGTTTTAAGAAATTAACCATGCAATTCGACCAGGAAGGCCACCAATATAAATTACAAGGCATCACTTCTGGTTCACCTGAGGTCATTAGTTCCCATCGCATGGAAAAGTTTCTCAAAAAAGGTCATTATGGTGTCATTGCCCAACTCCATGCCATACATGCAACAGAGACACCACCGGTGTCGCAAGCCCTCCAAGCCCTCCTCTCTAAACATCAAATGGTATTTTCCACTTCCCAAGGACTCCCTCCATCCTGCAGTGTTCATGATCATTCCAATCCCCTTATACCCGGAAGCCTTCCTCCCGATATACGTCCGTATCACCACCCCTTTTCACAAAAAAATGAAATTGAGAAAATGGTCTAGGAACTCCTTAATGCAGGCGTTATCCTCCCTAGTACGAACCCTTACTCTTCTCCTGTAGTCATGGTCCTGAAGAAATAAGGTTCTTGGAAAATGTGTCCTAACTTCTGTGCCCTCAACAAACTGACCACTACAGACAAATTTCCCATTCCTGTCATTGATGACCTCCTGGATGAATTGAGTGGCGCCCAATTCTTTACTAAACTTGATCTTCGCTCGGGCTATCACCAGATATGTATGAAAGAGGAAGCCATTCCCAAGATCGCCTTTCAAACTCATGAAGGCCACTATGAGTTTTTGGTCATGCCCTTTGGCTTGTGTAATTCCCCCTCCACCTTCCAAAGCCTCATGAATCATGTCTTTTGTCCCTTTCTCCATCATTTTGTCTTATTTTTCTTTGATGATATCCTCATCTATAGAAAAAACTGGACATACCATCTTACTTATGTGGATCGAGTTCTCCATCTACTCTCTTAGCACCAACGTTTCCTAAAATAGTCTAAATGTGCTTTTGGTGCCTCAGAAGTAGAGTACTTGGGTCATCTAGTTGGCAAGGATGGCGTAAGGGTGGATGTGAAAAAGATTGATGCTATGAAAGAATGGCCACACCCAAAGACTCTCAAAATATTGCGTGGATTTATGGGATTAACAGGCTATTATCACAAGTTTGTTAAGAATCATGGAAAGATTGCAGCACCTCTCACTACTCTCCTCAAAAAGAACTCTTTCACTTGGACTCCAGCCACTGCTCAAGCTTTTCAAACCTTGAATATGGCCATGTGCACCACTCCAGTTCTGGCCCTTCCTGATTTCACAAAGACCTTTGTGTTGGAATGTGATGCCTCAGGGAAAGGAATCAGTGTTGTCATTATGCAAGAGGTTTGACCTTTGGCCTTCACCAACAAGCAACTATCTGAAAGGAATCTGGGCAAACCCATCTATGAAAAGGAAATGTTTTCTATTCTGCATGTCATTGATCTGTGGCACCCTTATCTCTTGGGGAAATGTTTCCAAATTAATAAAGACCATCAAAGCCTCAAGAACTTTCTGGAACAATGCATTTCCTCCCCGGAGAAACAAAAATGGGTGACTAAGCTCTTTGGATATGATTATGAGATCATTTACAAGAAAGGCAAAGACAATGTGGTGGCAGATGCACTGTCCCAAAAATATGAAGAAGAAGGATCCCTTTTTTCTCTTTCCTTCATTGTACCAGGTTGGCTCCAAGATGTTCGCCAGGAATGGCTACAAGATCCCAAAAGTTCGCATATGATCCAGCAATTGCAAACCAATGCTCCAGCTCCCCCAGGGTACTCTTGGCTCTAGGTTGAGCTTCGATACAAAGGTTGTTTGTATTTAAGTAAACAATCAAAGCTTCAATCCACGGTATTTTCTGAGCTTCATGCTACACCCATAGCGGGGCACTCCGGGTTCACCAAAACCTATGACAAGGTCAAATGTTCTTTTTTCTGGGATGGTATGAAATAGGAAATTCATAATTTTGTCGTTGAATGTGATGTGTGAACGCAACAAGGGAGAAACAATCAAATCTCCGATCACACTACAACCGCTTCCGATTCCACCTATTATTTGGAAGGATATCTCTATGGGATTTATTACCGGCTTACCCAAATCGGGAAATAAATCAGTCATAATGGTGGTTGTGGATCGCCTTTCCAAGTATGCTCATTTCTACGCTCTTCAACACCCATTTACTGCATCCACGGTGGCTCAAATTTTCATGGAACAAGTCTTCAAGCTTCATGGCATGCCACACTCTATTATTTCTGATCATGACCCAACTTTCACAAGCAATTTTTGGCAAGAACTTTTCAAGATACAGGGCACCCAATTGCATCTCAGCACAACTTATCATCCCCAGACTGATGGTCAAACGGATTTTTTCAACAAATGTTTGGAAACATATCTGAGGTGTTTTGCTTCTGAAAAGAAAAATCAGTGGGCTCAATGGTTACCCCTAGCTGAATGGTGGTACAATACTTCCTACCATACAACTACACGCACGACCCCTTTTGAAGTGGTATATGGATAGAAGCTAGCTTCAACTCTCTCATACTTACTGGGTACCTTGAAGGTCTAGGTGGTTGACCAAACACTTACAGTTCAAGAGGATATTCTCCATACCCTCAAAGAGAACTTGGTCATGGCACAGAATCGCATGAAGCAACAAGAATATCAAGGTTGCTCTGAATGTCAATTTGCAGAAGGGAATCAGGTGTTTCTGCGACTACAACCATACAAGAAAAATTCCCTCAAGGCCGAGCATTGTCAGAAGCTAGCACCCAAATTTTATGGTCCTTATACAGTTCTCAAGCGTGTGGGACAAGTCGCCTATCAGTTAGCTCTACCCAGTGATTTGAAGCTACATCTTGTTTTTCATGTTTCATGCTTAAAGAAGGTGATTGGAACTATGTGCCAAATTCAAACCAACCTTCCCGAGTTAGATGAAGAAGGATCCATTTGGCTACAACCAGAAGCAGTTTTGGACCATCATAAGCATCGTCTGCGTCAGAGAACCATCAAGGAAGTTCTAGTCCAGTGGAAAGATACAACTCCAGCATATGCCACTTGGGAACCAGCTATCATTCTGCAATAGTTTCCACATCTCAAGCCTTGAGGACAATGTTGTTTTTAAGGGGGAAGACATGTTAGGGTCCTAACCCGGACATAGGTAGAGAAATATATTCGGATGTAATAAAGGTCAATATTAATAAGGCCTTTCAATAAAATAGAATAAGGCGGATGTAAGAAGACCTAATAGAATATTCCGCTTCTAGAAGGATCTTCCTCTAGATGCTTCTCTTGATAGACATTTTTAGTATAAATAAGGGTCAAGGGTATGAAAAACCTATCTTGGAGATTATTGTAACAAAGCGCTGCTCGAATGGAGGTTTCCCACTCTAAGAGGCCTGTGAACATTGCTTTCTGAATCAAAGTGTTATTTATGTTGTTGTTCTTATATCATTTCTATGTTATTGTGGAGATTATGCTGGTTATATTACTGTTACTCTGCCATTTCTAGCATTTTATTTTTGTTCTGCATACTTTTTATATTTGGTATATTACAAATTATGTGGGGTCGAAACGAACACCCATCAAAAGTTGTCAACATAGTCATAGATTTGTTAGAAAAACAGGATCGCAAAGCAATAAAATAAAACAAATGTGGAAATAAAGCATAGAAGATATACAATACAATAGAGACACAGATATACATGGTTCACCCAGTGTGGGCTATGTCCACTAGAGAAATTGTCAGGTCCTTCCTTTTTATTATCTAGCAAAATGAAGGGATACAACCTACAACACACTCGTTGTCACTTCCTCTTCTTTCTCTCACAGTCTCCTCTCTCATAATACAATAATCACACACATACACAGCCACAATACAATTCCCTCATAAAAGAGGGTTTCCTTCTAGGGAAAAGATCCCTAAAATAACTTCTACTATCATATATGTGACCTTATAATGAACGGTCCAGATTGACTACCAAATTACAATATTTTACAAGGGAATTTTTCCCAATATTTTGCTTCGGGGGTGCTGCCTCCGAATCCCCTGCCAGGGGAAGCTACAAAAATTGTCGTCACCCCTTCCGGACCCCCCTAGTGACAGTTGTGAGGGGGAAATCCCCCACACACCTCCCTGTTAGGGAATGGGGTCCAATCATGGCTAAAACAAACCTCTGAATCAGGAAGATAATCAATCTCCACAACCAACAATATCCCACTTGGAGACTGATCAAAACAACTCCACTGTTGTTATACCTATTGGACTATACTCTACCTTGGACCTGAAAAATTTATCATCTTCACCTTCATGCTTGAAGACCAAATGAAACTGAGCAGGAACTCAATTTCTCCCTGGTTACTCCCTTTGTTAACATGTCTACAAGATTCTGGCTAGTATGTATCTTTTCCAACTTCAAATCTCCATCTTCCAAGACGGATCGTATGAAATGGTACCTGAGTTTTATATGCTCAGTCTTTGAATGGAAGGTTGAGTTCTTTGCAAGATGAATGGAACTCTCACTGTCATAGTACAACCTACTATTCTCCTGCTTCTTTCCCAATTCCTCCATAAACATCCATAACCGAATCATTTCTTTACTAACCTATGTAGCAACAACATACTCTGCTTCTGTTGTTTAAAGTGAAACAACCTTTTGTAGTTTTGAAATCTAACATTTTGTTGTTCCACCTACAGTAAAAACAAACTATGTGGTGCTCCTCCTGCTATCTTTATCACTTTCCATATATGAATCAACATATCCTTGTATAATAGTGTTTGAACCTCCAAAATATAATACATGAGAAGAAGTACCTCTCAAATACCTGAGAATCCACTTTACTGCCTCCCAATGTTCTTTACCTAGATTGTTCATATACCTGCTCACAACTCCCACTGCATGTGCAATATTAGGTCTTGTGCAAAACATCGCATACATCAAGATGCCAATTGTTCATGAATAAGGGACCCTCGACATGTATTCTATCTCCTCCTATGTCTTGGGACAGATTTCCTTAGTTAATTAGAAATGTATAGCCAAAGGTGTACTAACTAATTTTTCATTCTTCATTCTAAACCTCTCCAAAACCTTCTTTATGTACTCACCATGAGACAATGTCAATTTGTGATTTTTCTTGTCTCTTGTTATTCTCATACAAAGGATTTTCTTTGCAACACCCAAATCCTTCATGGTAACTGAATTACCTAGTTTTTTCTTGAGCACATTTATATCCTACATATTAGACCCTGCAACAAGCATGTCATATACATACAATAGAAATATAACATATCTTCCATTTTCTATCCTTTTAAAATAAACACAGTGATCATAATGACATCTATTATAACCTTGTTTTGTCATAAACCTGTCAAACATCAAATACCACTGCCTTGGAGCTTTCTTTATCCCATGCAATCTCTTCTTCAACCTACATACCAAATTTTCCTTCCCTTTGACCTCATATCTCTATGGTTATTTCATATAAATCTCTTCCTCCAAATCCCCATGGAGAAAAGTTGTTTTTGCATCTAATTGTTCAAGATGCAAATCCTCTATTGCCACAAGACTTAAAATAGTCCTAATTGAAGTCATATTAACAACATGATAAAATATTTCATCAAAATCTATACCTTTCTTTTTTTCAAACCCATTTACAACAAGTCTATCCTTCTACCATATTTTTCCTCCATCTTCTTCCTTCGACCTGTAAACCCATTTATTCTACAATGCTCTATTTCCTGCAGGCAACTGAACCAAGTCCCAAGTCTAGTTATTTACCAAGGAATCCATTTCCTCTTTCATTCCTTGCTCCCATTTCTTTTTAGTGTCTACCTACATTGCCTCTTCATAACATTTTGGTTCACCGGAATCAGTCAACAATAAATAACACAATGAAGGAGAGTATCGTTCAGGGGGTCTACTTAACTTGGTATATCTTCTAACAACACTTGCAGGAGTTTGAGATACATGTTGCTCATTTTGTTGTACATTTTAATTTTTTGGTACCTTTGGAATTTCTTTTTCAGTGATCTCATCAAGCACTATGTATTCTGGTTTTTCTTTTACCTGTTTCTTTCCCTGCAACTGATCTTTGTACATGACCTTCTCATTGAATATGAAATCTCTACACCTAATTATGTTTTGATTTTCATAATCCTATAAGAGATAACCAAAATCATTAACACAATATCCAATAAAGGTACACTTCTTGGATTTCTCCTCAAGCTTTGTTTTATTTTCTTCATCAATATGGACAAATGCTTCACAACTGAAAGTCTTAAAAAATGAATAGTTTACCTTTTTACCTATCCATGCCTCCTTTGGAATGACACCATCCAAATAACTTGAAGGTCCTTTTTTTTATCATGTAAACAACAGTATCTATAACATCTACCCAAAACTGTAAGGGAAACCCTGCATGCAATCTCATACTCCTTGCTCGCTCCATGATTGTTCTGTTCATCCTTTCTAACACATCATTTTCTTGTGGTGTTCCTGGAACTGTCTTCTCTCTATGAATCCCATGGTATAAAGAGTAATCATCAAAATCCTTTCTGCAATATTCAACTCCATTGTCTGATCTGAGACACTTCAACCTTTTTCATGTCTCATTCTCAACCAAATCTTTCCATTTCTTAAAAGTGTCAAAAACATAAGATTTTTGTCGAATGCAATAAACCCAAGTTTTTCTAGTTGCATCATCAATAAAAGTAACATAATAATGAGATCCACTAAGAGATGATACCTAAGCTGGTCCCCATACATTTGTCTTCACAAGCTCTAACTTTTCATTCTTCTTTACGTTTCCAACTCTGAGAAATATGTCTCTATTTCGTTTTCCATAAACAAAATGCTCACATAAATCCAAATCAATTTGTTTAAGGTATCGAAACAAATTCCTTTTGTGGATTATTTGCATCCCCTTCTCACTCATGTTTCCAATCTTATGATGCCAAAGAGTTGTATCCACTCCTGTAGAAGCTAAAGAGATAGAATAACCAGTATTACCAGTACATAAATACAATGTACCTACCTTCTCTCCTTTTTCTATCACCAGTGATCCTTTGGTGACCTTCCATACCTTATCTATAAATATGGTTATACAACCTTCACTTGCCAACTGCCTTGTTTAAATTAGATTTTTCCTTAGATATGGAACATGTCTTACCTCTTTCAAAAACCATTGGTTTCCATTTTTTTGCTTTATTTGTACCTGTCCCATTCTAGCAATTTTGCATGGTGCATCATCACCGAAATGAACCTATCCAAAATCACCTTGAACATAATCTAGAAAATGTTTCCTATGTGGTGTGGCATGAAATGAGGCCCCTGAATATACTACCCAAAACTTAGAAATATTATCTATAGAAAGAATCAAAGAATCTTGTAACACATCACCTGTTACATTTGCTTCCTAATTTTTCTCCTGCTGTCCATTTCTTTGTTTCTTTGGAGATCTGCAATATTTTTTCAGATGTCCTTTCTTCCCACAAATCCAACACTCTATCTTTCCCAGTTTGGATTTGGATTTTCCTTTCGTATAATTCCCACAATTCCCTGATCCCTTTCCTCTATCCTTTTGTCTTCCCCTGTTCTCCATGTTTAACTCATTACCTGATGTCTCACATGTGATTTTCCATCGCATTTCCTCTCTAAGTATAACACCAACAAAATCATCAAATTTTAAAGTGTTTGAACCAGAGATAGAGTTACTTACATCCATGAACAAGCCATTCCAGCTTTCTGACAATGAGAACAAGATTAGAAGATCCCTGACCTCATCATCAAAGTCCACTTTTAAAAAACTTAGTTTATTAGTAATTGTATTAAATTCATTTAAATGATTTGCAAAAGACCCACCTCCTGACATCTTCATACTATATAATATCTTCATTAGAAATACATGATTGGACGTCGAGGGTTTTTCATACATTTTAGCCAATGTGTCCATCAGCTCCTTCTTTGTCTCTTCTCTTTCGAAATATCGAAATCCACCGACGTTTCCAGGCTCATCTGTATCGTTCCTAGTGCCTTTCTGTCAAGAACCTCCCATTCTTCGTCTGTCATGGTCGTCGGTTTCTTTTTTGTTCCTCCCAATCGTAGCAATAGATACTTCTGATATAAATAATCTTCCATATGCATCTTACATAACTAGTAGTTTTGGCTGTTAAGTTTCTCAACCTTAAACTTTCCATCTTCCTCCATTTCTCCCACTCGAACTAGGAACCCTCTTTTCCTGCGAGTTGCCTTCCTCTTTGGTACCAATTGTTAGAAAAACAGGATCACAAAGCAATAAAATAAAATAAAATGTGGAAATAAAACATAGAAGATACACAATACAATAGAGACACATATATACGTGGTTCACCTAGTGCGGGATACGTCCACTAGAGAAATTTCTAGGTCCTTCCTTTTTATTATCCAGCAAAATGAAGGGATACAACCTACATCACGCCCATTGTAAATTCCTCTTCTTTCTCTCATAGTCTCCTCTCTCAACATACAACAATCACACACATACACAACCTCAATACAATTCACTCATAAAAGTGGGTTTCCTTCTAGGGAACAAATCCCTAAAATAACTTATACCATCATATTTGCGACCTTATAATGAACAATCCAAATTGACTATGAAATTACAATATTTTACAAGGAATTTTTTCCCAATATTTTGCTTTAGGGGCACTGCTCCAAATCCCCCACCAGGGGGGAGCTACAAAATTTTTTGTCACCCCCCTTGGACCTCCCTAGAGATAGTTGTGGGGGGGAATCCCCCCACAACCCCCCATTAGGGAATGGGGTCCAAGCACATGATAAACAAACCTTTTAATAAGAAAGATAATCAGGATCCACAACCAACAAGATTGGGATAGAGTCGGAGAGCCAATGGATTTCCAACAAGCTAGGGATATCATGTACCTCACAACACCTTCATCAATTATAGTGTGCTTGATGGTAATTTATATGTACTCCACATGGATTTGAAAGGCCACGTGGTAAGGTAAGCGAGGCCTAACATTCATCATCTCAAACTTGATAACCTTCGAGCCACATGGGTCTAGAGATCCTAATGTAGATAACAAGGTGTTCCTCTATGAAGGACATGTCTAGAGCACCTCCAAATCTGACATTGCACAAGGGGTTTGGCCCAGATCTTCGACAATCAAATAATTATGCGTGCCTCTGGCATTAGGATTATGGGAAGAGCGCTTTAGTACTTCTTTCAAAATACAAGGTAGAGGATCCGTCTTTTCGATCTGCAAGGGTTTTTTCGGAGGAGGAAGAGACTATGGACCTACAATGGTCTGTGAAGAAACGTAATCACGACATCAAGTGGCTACATCAATATGAGACTTGACCATATTGACACATAGATGGCCACCTTCATGTGTTGAGAAATTTTGACTCTCGTTCGACGCATTTCCAATGTTGGGGGTCGATGAGGCCATGTGTTGATTATGCGGAAATGGATTTTTTATCACAACGGGAAGCTGCGATAAAATCCTCAAGGATTCATCAATTTTTGGGCATAGGTGGGTAAGGTGATCATCTTTACAAAGTTTACAAGGAAACTTCACCTTCCGTTTTTTTTTTCTTTCCCTCACTAGCATTATTATTTGATCTATCATTGTTAGTGTTGTCATTTGCTTTATTATTATTATTCCCACCATTATGATTATTGATCCATATGGATATTAGTGGCCACCCACCTTTTCCAACTGGCTCAAAACAGTTTTTTGACAATTTTGGCAATTTATTATTTTTAGCAGTTTTAACTTTCGGGGCCATTTTGAGGGTCTAAATGAAGGTTTTTCAGGATTGATCTCCTCAATGATATCCAAAGGCATGATTGAGCCCCCAAAATTAATCTCCTCAACGATTCCTTTCCAACGGTCTATCACATGCCTAAAACATATATCATATGCAAAAGTTACGACCCTGGGAAGTTGATGTACTAACTTACCCAAACGGGGCCCACATGACTTTTGGTGCTTCATCTCCTAGGGTTAGGTTTTTTGATGTCTAGGATTTTTTTCATTTTTGATTATTGTAAAAATGCCTTCAAAGCCTCATTGTAACCTTCTTCTTGTGAATGTGCGCTACCGTCACATCTCTTCTCAGAGATAAGCCGCCACCATTCCAGCAAGCTTGTTTCCGCTGCATTTTACAGTTTCAACTTATTTCAATATTGAATAGAAAACCAGTTTTGTTCTATCTCTGTTATTTTTTGTTAAGCACCTGTTAATAATTTGTATTCATTTCGTTCTTCTCATAAAATCTAGATCAATGGTATCAGAGCAGTCTGCTCCTTGTCATCTTAATGCATGTCCCCAACGAGGTTGGAGTACAAAGAGTTGGGTCTCGAACTTGTTTCTTTTGAGGACAAAAGCTCTCACACGCCCAAGCGACCTCCCATGGAAAGAGAAAAGAAATATGATGGGACAGGAGATCCTTTCAAACTATTGATTGAGGAATCCCTCACGCAACAGAGGAACGAGATGATGGATAGTTTATCGCAAATCCTTCGGAAGCTACCAACAGATGACGCATCTTCTTTGAACGAAGGCACCACCCCCTTCAAGGTACAAATAAACTTTGATATTCCTATATTTGAAGGTCAAATAAATGCATATGCTGTAGACAAGTGGTTGAATCTACTAGAAGGGTATTTTTCTATCCATAACTTTTCAAATAGAGAAAATATTACTTTTGCGCTCCTCAAAGTCGTTCCCCATGTCAAAGATTGGTGAGAAACTTTCTGTGAGCAAAAGGAAATAGAGGAAACCTCATTATTTTTAGTCACGACCACCTGGGAATCCTTCAGGGATACTATTAAGGAACAATACTACCCTGTCGAAAGTTATGATGACCTGTATACCAAATGGACTATACTGCAACAAGAAAGAGACCAAGCAGTGCCAGATTTCACAAATATCTTCCATACCCTGTGCACCAAGTTGGGTATCAAAGATTTAGAGTGACATATGGTTCTCAAGTATCGCAGTTCTTTGCATATATACATCTACACCAAAATGGAATTTGTGGACATATCATCCTTGGGCATGGCCTACCGATATGCCGTCAAAATCGACCAAAGGATCAAACAAAAGATGCGGAAATTTGGGCCTAGAAACCCCTCACAACAAAATCTAGGAAAGGGTGACCCCAACCCACCGAACAAAGGATAGAGAAAATATGGACAGTATCAAGACAACCATTCCAAGCCGCAAGAAAATAAGGACAACAGAAAGACAAAGAAATATACCGAGAAGTGGTGCAACTTCCATAAGAGCCTTTGGCATAACACTGTTGATTACCGCTCAAAGCAGTCACTGGTGGTTGAAGTGAAAGCCTATGAATTAGATGTGGATTCTGACTCTGAGCCAGAACTAGAAAGGGGAATATGGATCATTGACGTGGAACCCAGTGCCACCGTTGCTACCACCAAGCTCCAGCCTGGTGAACCAGACGAGCCAGAAGAAGGAGAGTGCCTCTTCCATTCACAGATGTGGGTAAAAGGAACCCCGCTGCACTTCATCATTGATAGAGGTAGCTAGAAGAACCTCATCTCAACAGAGGTCATCAAGCAGCTGGCCCTGCCAACAACACCAAACCCACAACCCTACACCATTAGATGGCTCCTCTAAGGAAGCGATCTCCGTGTCAGCCAACAGTGTCGACTGTCGTACAGCATGAAGCCCTTCAAAGAAAAGGTATTGTGTGATGTTGCTCCTCTCAAAGTTTGTGATGTTCTTTTGGGCCAACCTTATTTATGGAAACGTCATGTTGTATATGAGTCTAGGCCTCGTAGTGTTATAATTACTTTGAATAGGAAATTGTACAGGATACCCGAGGCAGTCCCACCTAATGCTATTTCCTTGATCTCTGCTAACCAATGTAGGAAGGTCATCTCTCAGGTGAGGAAGTTTGTCTTCTTTTTTATTCACTCTCAAAATAAGCGAAAGATCACAACCACATATAGGGTCTCTGCGGCCGACCTCTGCACACAATAGAAACAAGTAGATAAGGTCATGGAAGAATACTCATATATCTTCTCCTCACCTACGGGGGTACCTCTACACTGTCAGGTCAAGCACCCCATCGATCTGACCCCCGATGCACCGTTGTCCAATGGGCCAGTCTATCGTCGCTCTTTGTTAGAGAATGTGGAGATTAAGTAACAGATCCAAGAACTACTCCAAAAGGGGAACATTTTCCCCAGCTCATCACCTTACGGGAGCCCAATCATGTTGGTACAGAAGAAAGATGGAACCTGGTGACTCTGTATTGATTATCGAGCTTTGAATAAAATCACAGTCAAAACCCGATACCTGATTCCCCAAATCGATGACCTCCTTGATCAACTCATGGGGGCCAAATACTTCAGTAATATTGATCTAAGTCTAGCTACCACCAGGTACCAATAGAAAAAAACAGAGGTATGGAAGACTGCCTTCAAGCCAAAGGAAGTCCTTTTTGAATGGTTGGTCATGCCCTTTGGTTTGACAAATGCTCCATCCACTTTCATGAGGATGATGGACGATATCATGTGACCATTCACCAATACTTTTGTAGTGGTGTATTTCTATGACATTCTAATTTACATCAAGACTTGGGTTGAACACTTGCAGCATATTCAGCAGGTTTTGCACACCCTGCGACAACAAAAGCTATACGCCAACTTGGGAAAATGCTCCTTCAGCATGGACAGGGTCCATTACCTGGGCTACATCATTGATCAACATGGTGTACATGTGGATCTACCCAAGATCCAAGTCATCCGGGACTAGCCAGCCCCAACAACACTCACTGATATTTGGAGCTTCTTGGGCCTTGCCAATTTCTACCATAGGTTCATGTTGGGATTCTCCCATATTGCATGGGCCCTCAGCCAAATAAACAGGGGTGGTGGTAAGGTGAAATTTGCATGGGACCGGCCCTAACAAAAAGAGTTCGATGATTTGAAGCAACTCTTGTGCTCAACCCCGGTACTTTCACTACCAGACCTGCAGCATCCCTTTGAGATCGAGACAGATGCTTTAGACTATGTTGTGGGCATCATTCTCACTTAGCACGGCCACCCCATGGCCTATCATAGTGGGACACTGTCAGATACTGTTTGTAAGTACCCTACTTACAACAAAGAAATGTACTCCATTGTGAAAGCATGCCACCAGTGGAGACATTACATTCTTGGGAAGGAGACAGTCATCCACACTGATCATAAGCCACTGCAGTTCATGCAGACACAGGGAAAATTGCAGAATGACCACCATCAAAAGTGGTCCACATACTTGTATCAATTCCACCTCAACATCAAGTATAAAACAAGAAGCACCAATCGCATCGTTGATTGCCTCAGCAGACCGCCAGTCGCGGCACTCACCACGGTGCTAGACTCTTGCAGCCATGAGACATATGAATGGCCCCAACTCTATGAGATAGACCCTGACTTCACCACCACCTACCAAATGTTGGGTGCAAACGCAGTTGTTGATAATTTCCATCTTCAGGATGGGTTGTTGTGTCATCTGGGCCATATCTGTGTTCCATAAAGTGAGGGAGTGAAGATGATCTGGGAAGCCCACTACAGTCGGGTGGCAGGACACTTCAGCGTTGAAAAGACAGTGGCGATGCTACAAAAACATTTCTTATGGCCGAAACTTCGACAGGAGGTCAGCAAGTATATCAGGTCCTGCATTGCCTGTGTTATTTCCAAACCGACCACTAAGAAACAGGGCCTGTACACCCCTCTTCCTACTCCTGACAGACCATGGGAATCCATCTCAATGGACTACATGTCGATCCTCCCATCCACCAAGTGGGGAAATGATTGTGTTTTTGTGGTTGTTGATCACTTTTCTAAGATGGCAATCCTGATTGCCTGCAAGAAGAGCATCACAGCAGAGGCCACTACCAATCTATTCTTTGAACGAGTCTGGGTACATTTTGGAATCCCACAAACCATTATCTCAAATTAGGATAGTCAATTTATCATCACATTTTGGTTGAGCCTTTGGTCATTGCTGGACAAAGAGCTCACCAAATCCATGGCCTTCCACCCCCAGACAAATGGCCAAACCGAGGTTGTAAATTGAATGATTGTGCATATCCTTCGCATGTATAATTCAAATCACCCTCACACATGGGATGAGAGCCTTTCCTATGTACAACATAGCTACAACCAATCCCTGTATAACTCAACTGGCCACAACCCCTTTCAAGTGGGGTTCGGATTCCAACCATTGGGTCCCATAGATGTTTCACTTCCCCTTGTGGCCACCTCGGCCGACTCATCTCCTACTCCAACTGAAGCTGACAAAGCCACCCGGTTCATTGAGCAGATCCAGCACATCCTCCAATAGGTTCAATATATCCTATAGAAGTCCAATGACAAGTACAAACAGTTCCATGATCAACATCGGGTGCCACATAAGTTTCAGGTGGGTGACAAAGTTTGTTTGCACTTGCAAAAAGAATGCCTTACAAGATCCCATCGGAAGCTTCTCCCACTCCGTTATGGGACGTACACTATCACCAAGGCCATGGGAGATAATGATTTTGAGCTCAACATTCCTCCTTTCCTTGGTCTGCACCCAGTGTTCAACGTGGATCTCCTTCGCCCTTATTTCCCACCATTATTGGACACCTCAGAAGTAGCAGAACAGCTGACACCAACAGAGCTCAACCCCGACTGCATACAATAGGAATCCAATTATCATATTGTGGATAGACAGATCAAGGGAACTCGACAACAAAGGATCCAGCTTTATCAAGTCGTCAAAGCAGGGCAACTCCTGCACCAAGGCAAGTGGCTCACCCGGGGCCAAATTCAGCAGAAATTTCTTCATCTGATGGGGGAACTCAACGCAATGGACAAAATTGCTTCCTAAGGAGGGAGTATTTATCCATATGAATATCGGTGGCCACCGACCTTTTCCAACTGGCTCAAAACAGTTTTCTGACAATTTTGGCAATTTACTATTTTTAGGAGTTTTAACTTTCGGGGACATTTTGAGGGCCTAAATGAAGGTTTTTCGGGATTGAGATCCTCAATAATATACAAAGGAATGATTTATCCCCCAAAATGAATCTTCTTGATGATACCTTTCCAACGGGCTATCACACGCCTAAAATGGAGATCGTATGCAAAAGTTATGACCCTGGGAAGTTGATGTACTAACTTACCCAAACGGGGCCCACATGACTTTTGGTGCTTCATCTCCTAGGGTTAGGTTTTTGGATGTCTAGGGTTTTGGGCATTCTTTATTATTGTAAAAATTCCTTCAGAGCCTCATTGTAACCTTCTTCTTGCGAATGCGCGCTGCCGTCACATCTCTTCTCAGAGATAAGCCGCCACCATTCCAGCAAGCTTGTTTCCATTGCATTTTATAGTTTCATCTTATTTCGTTATTGAATAAAAAACAAGTTTTATTGTATCTCTGTTATTTTGTGTTAAGAACCTATTAATAATCTGTATTCATTTCATTCTTCTCATAAAATCCAGATCAATTATTACCTCGTCCTTTCCTTTTATTCCCTCATGGTTGTTGGTTTCAATTTGGTTTAGCCGACAACTCTACAGAATGCAAATCTGTCAACTGAGTGGGAGTCATAGACGAAGTCGAAGCTTGTGTTACACATTATTTTCATCACCTTGATGATGATTACATAAACATGTGTTCAGGTTCCCAATATAATCTTTTCCCTGAGAAAAGCAACCTCTTTCCACCCTTGCAAGATGCATTTTTGGAAGGCCGCCGCGGGTATCTCCCTTTACACAGTACGAAAATCCCTGATTTCTGCATTCTACACTATAGCCAGTCCACAGGATTTCCGCAGGCTGCTATATAGGCAAGTTGCGGTGGCACTTTAAAACTAAAAGAGGAAAGAAGTTCTAGCAGCTTCTAGAAGTGGAATCTTCTAGAAATATGAGGTGGCATCCGTATGGTTACGATCCTACTAAATTCTCTGATTTGATGGGATCATCCTCATCTCTTTAACCACTTCAGCTTCTCCTATATAATTATAGGCTTCTCATGGAAAATGTTAGAGGTACAAGCATAAAGAATCATAGAGACTGAAGAGAGAATAGATTGAAGTATGTGTAAAGAATCCTATTTCAAGCGATACTTGAGGTCTCCATTCATCCATCAAGTTTTTGAGAGAAATCTTCATGCAAAATCAAAGCAATGTATGTGTGTGTCATAATGAAGGGCCACTAAAAGGGAACTTGTGACATCAAGGCAATTCGGTT
The DNA here is from genome assembly GCA_009831015.1 of Picea engelmannii. NCBI lineage: Eukaryota > Viridiplantae > Streptophyta > Pinopsida > Pinales > Pinaceae > Picea > Picea engelmannii. The sequence continues at coordinate 88,110 of ML821545.1, forward strand.
GTAACTTTTACCTTTCGTTAATATAATACGGTGGCATGTCTCTTTCCCATAAAATGATTGATATTTTATTACATGACTCCTGGATCACATGTTTAGGTTGTCATTGAATTTCATTATTGTTGTTTTCACGTTAGTTGATTTTTGTTATTACAGATCTGATCTCACAGGAGCATTCGAGCAAAGCAAGATCAACAAAGACATAAGGAAGCGATTCATAAGGTATGTTATCTATTCCTCCTTTGGTAATTAAATTCAATGATCCTAATCTAGGGAAAGCGTATTGTTTTATCTTGTTTTTTTCTAGATCCAGGTGGATCTAGGGGGATTAGTTCATGTCTACATCTATCAATTTATCCATTAACAAAATTGGCAACTCCACTGGGGAAGTGTAACTTGACTGTGGTTTTTCATTGGACATTTCCTCATAGCCTATATTTTACATTCTGTTTTAGTCTCTGAGTCTGTGGGAGATCCAATTAGACTCACTGAATTTAAAATTTTCCTGAGACCCTTTGTCCTTTTCAAAAAAATTTCTATTTTATGAAACGTGTCCACACTGCACCCTATTGGTAGCCCGCAAAAACCTTCCATTTCTGTACCCTGGTGGTTTGTTTCAGTGCAATATTTCCGCGACCTGCATGACTATTGGCCTACGGAAATCACTTATTTTCGCACTGTGTTATACTACCTGTCCACAGCAGCGTTTGAAAACTTTTTGGATTGGGTCTTAACATTTACTATTGCCCAGTTTTTGCCTCAGCCAGTTGGAAAAAGATTTTTTATACCAGTTCTTGAATGCTTCTGATTGTATCAACTTGATCTTGATTGATTTCAGAGATCAAATGCCTCTCTTTTGATATTTTTCAATATTTGTTTTTATCGAGAAGGATATAATCTCTGGACTTGCCTCCGAGTGCTTGCTCGATCAAAGTTTTCTTTTTGGGTTTGGATTTGTAAGTTGGTTTCATCGTCTAGATTTCTTAATGATCAGAAAAACGTTTCTTGTTCACATTTGACGAAACCTTTTCTTGTCATTTTGTGTTTTTATCTTCATTAAAAGATTGATTTGGGTGTTTGTTGTGTGTTTTGTTTTCATTGGTTGATTACCCTTTCTTAGTTCCATCCCTGTTTTCAGTTTCTAAAAAAAAAATTCAAATTCTTTTAAGTCTTTTAAGTCTTCTAAGCAATCATTTATTCAAAAAATATTGGTGTATGAAATATTGAAAGAGAACGAATAGTGAAATTACATTGTTAATGATTGTTTGGTACTACATTCAAAAAGGGAATTGTACATTGTAGTTTGCATTGTTCTAGAAAAATTATTTTTCCCTGCTATAGATAGAATTCATCGAACGAAAGTTTGTATCATTCATTTCTATTTACGCATTTTTGGGTCAAAGTCTTACACAACATTGGTTTCATTCACGTCTCCCTCTTGAGTAACAACAGCCTTTAATAATATTGTGAAGCTTTAAAATTCAACTAGTGACATTTTCTAGGGCTCTTTTACACCAACATTAGCTAGGCTAGAGCTTTGGAATAGGCAGTGAGACACATTCTCCAAAGCACAGAACACACAATATTATCTTATGATAGGGAGTGTCAAATTCCATTTGCAACATTTTGTCCTAGGAAGCCCTTCTCACACAAGGGTCAAACCTGAGGTCATATTGAGATTGATAGAGTTTCTCACCCCGTTTTTTTGATCTCAGTGTAGATATTGCACGTATTATGGGGGTCGCTTGAAGGTATACCCACAATGATGAGTGGAAGCCTCTCAAGTTGATTTCGGGCTCGATACCCTGCCCTTGCATGTGGATCGGACAGTCAACTATTTCCCCAGGCATCATTGTTGTTTGGGGTAACTTTATTAGCCTATATTCTTAAGGTCTTACACAAAGTGATTGTGGAGGGGTAATTCTTCACAGTACCTGGAATCGACGTTGGCCAGACTCACTCGAGCTCCTTGGAGGGTATACCCACGATTATGTGTGGGATCTTGCACCAGGTTGTAAGTCCGTTAAGCAAGTCGTCAACATAACTTTTCCACCTTAGCCCAGCCCCTTCTTGTCTCGACGTCACGACATTGTATTTCATCACCAACTAGTGACTTTGGAATAGGAAGGTCTTGTTTTCTTGGTTTTGATTCCTAGATTTTACTTCCGCATGTTGTTTGTTTCCATAAGTTGGCCATTGAGTTTCTTTTGTAAGATATTTAGCTCCGCCAACATTGACCCTCCACGATGCTCATGTAGAATGAAAGGACTACCCCCAGAAGATCTGGGAGGTTCTCAACCCTTGCCTACCAACCCACTGGAGGACTCTCCTCAATAGAGTGATGTCCAAGACACTGCCACTCCATGAGTGGAAGGTTCTGATTCTCTTGAGTCTTTTCAAATTTCCCACAGTTCCGAGAGACGTATTCTTCGGGTAAATTCTTCCAGAGATATTATTGTTGAAACTTCTGGAGTACCAATCGGACCGTTTATAGGCCCTGAAGGTCAGGATCCCTTTTGGTCTCCTCACATTCCAAGATGGGATCTTTTCGGCCCCGGCACAAGTGTCGATATATTCGTGTAAGAGCTACCCAAAACATCTGATATAGAACATACTCTCATTATGACTGCCTATCTCTTTGGCGATTATGACACCCAGTCGGTCGATCCCAACTCAACCATCCCCCTTTAGATGGCCCATTCTACAATGGTCCCAAATACTATGACTATTCCCACCAGGAATACGGTGGCTAGCCAAGCCCCCATTGGCACGCCTCTTTCGCCTAGACTCACCCCAACACTTCCCCCCAGATATCATGTGTTGAATGCTTCTATTCTCGTTCCTACCCAAGTCCCATTCGGAACTCCTAGAGTCTCCACTCCTTCTGGGCACAATCTTGTTCCTGGTTTTATTCTGAAACTTCCTCGACCCCCTTCCAGAGGGTCTTATCCATCCCCTATCGGAGGAACCGACCCTAGTGGCACCACGCAATCTTTCACACCTAATTACCAGATTCCTGTTGGTGGACAATTTCACCCTAGAGGCCAAACGCAATCCCCTTTTGGAGTTCAAATCCCAATTGGGATGCAACCCCCGGTTGGAGGGAAAACCCCACCTACCCCACCCTATGGACATAACATACCTGCAGCCTTGGCCCAGTATTGGAACTATCTTACCCAAAATAATCCTCAACTAACTGGGGGGCAATAGCCTCACGCTAGCTCTTTCATACCCCCTAGTACAGGCCAACCATATCCATGTCTGTCCAATCCCATTTGGGGTTCGATCGCTCAACCCAATGTCCCTGTTCAAGGGAACATCCCTAACCAGTACAACCCTATATGTTACATGCCTCCGCACCAACAATCAAATCTACTCGGATCTTCGCATTATATGCAAACTACTTACGGTCCTACTGGTATACCTACGGGACTTCCTCCCCAAAGTCACCAGTACCCCCACATGAATAGATAGTTACCCTTCTTAGCCACCCTGGACCTCCCTGGTCAGTCTAGAATTTTAAATGATCCTATCAGTCACTCTCCTCAGTGGCCCGTAATACTGACCAAACTACCATCCGACATTCCTAAGTTCGATGGTAAACCGGGAGAGGACCCAAACAATCATGTAATGACTTTCCACGTTTGGTGTTCATCCAACTCTTTGATGGATGACTCTATTCGATTACGCCTTTTTCAGCGAACTCTCACGGGTTCAGTCGTGAAGTGGTATATAGAATTTCCACGAGACTTCTTCACCAATTTCAATACCCTAGCTATGGATTTCCTCACTCACTACTAGATTCCAATCCATTATGAAATGGGGACCAAGATTTTGAGTTCTTTCAAGAAAAGTAAAGCCACTCATATCTCTGATCACATTCATGAGTGGCGACGATGACATCGTCTAATAAAACTCGATCTTCCCGATCAGTTATTGGTAGAATGGTTCATGAAATCCTTCGTGAATGACATATCTAAAGATATTTCTATGGGTGGGGTTGTCACAAAAGAATAGGCAATCAGTCATGCCCAGTATCTCGATCTGGTTTATTCACAAATGGGTACTCTTTACGATCTTATCCCTGATGCACCTCGTCCTTCTACCACGACCACCTCAATGACCCCAGCAGCTTCTCATGCCATTGATGGTGTGATAGGTACTTTCCATACTCAACCTCAGTCTGCACAGACCTCTCATGCCACACCCAAATCCCATGCTTCTAACGCTCAAACTACTCCGACGCCCACCCCTCCCACCGGTAAAACTTCGAAAGTGAACGTCGTTCAATCGACTTCTACCAGTAAGAACAAATCTAAAAAAGGGAAGGGTAGGAATAAGGTGGATAAGAATAACAAACTGCAATCAGATAAGACCAAGACACAACCTGCTAAAGATAAGGATAAACACAAACCTCGCTATCCTTGCCTTATCTGTGGTGATGATCACTACATGAAGGATTGTCTGAGACGTGCTGAGGTCACGAAGTTCCTCCAAGGGACCCCAAAACCTCCTACCCTTGTTGTCTTGTCTCAACCCTCCCCTTCTCAACAATAGGCTCAATTGTTCATCCATGATCAACCTTCTTCCTCCACCACCTCCTATGTACTTATGTGTAATTTTGATTCAAAGAAGAATGAAATCACACTTACCACTTGTGACAAAGATTACCCTTCCTCCAAGGAGAAAGCTGATGATATACCACCTTCGTTGGTTCAACAATCTCCCTCGGCTCCACCTTCCAACGGTCCTCTTCATATCGAATGACCGAACCCCAACATGGTCCTTCACCCTCCTCCCAAGGGCGTGGTTCGAAATTCTTCTTTCAATCCTCATGAGTGTGCTACCCAGAACTACAATATAGTGGAATATCTGGCACAAGCACTGTCTGCGATGTTAGCCCTCAAAGTCCTTCAGAGTTTTCCTACACAACGGAAGGCGTTGTTGAAAGATATCAGTGGAATCAACCCTACAGATACAAATTTAATAATATTTGACTAGGAATATCACATTCCAAGGTTACCCCCTCAACTCGCATTTCAAATACAAGTTGTTGTCTCCAACAAGAACATTTGTAGAACAATTATTGATGAGGGTGCCTCGATGTGTGTCAAGTCCATTGCTTGTTGGAAAGCCATCAGCTCTCCTCCCTTAACTGAATCACACAACACTCTTAAGGCCTTTAATGGGTCTGGATTTAAACCCTACAGTGTCCTCCCTTCGTTGCCTATTACGTTAGAAGGAAAAACGATCGACATTGAATTTGAGGTCTTTGATGCACCTCTTGATTACAAGCTTCTACTCGGCCATAGCTGGATCAATTCTATGTGTGCAGTCGTGTCTACTATTTTCTGGATCATGCGTTTTCTGCATCAAGGGAAGGTAGTTACCATAGACCAACTATACTTCTTCAACTCTGACACACGTACTAGCAACATACATTTTATTGCAAAGACAACCCTTGGATATAAGAATGTCGGTGTGGGTCTACTAAAGGATTCCACTCTGATGGGTACATTCCCAATCCCACCACCCGACATTCCATCACCTCTAGTTGCCTCGATCAACATGATTTCCACCTCCGTTCATGAAACCCATTCATCTTCTGACCCATGGATAATACCCGAACTTGGTGATTATTCCTACTATGGCGACCAGATGCCCTTGAGTCCAATTGAATCTGCTTACCAATCCATTCAATCGGCATCCCCCTCTACCCCCTCTCTTGGCGATTCATCTCCTGATCCTTTTCACGTGATTTTACCCATAGATGAGATGATTATGTCGGTTATGTCCATGGAGGAAACTCCTTGGGAAAATGGACATCATCGTTCCATTCTCTTCCTGGAACAACACACCCTCGAGAGTTACCAACAAATTTCGACCTCTTCAACCATTGTTGTTTTTACTTCGGTTCCCGACTCCACACACGATGTGTTATATGAAGGGGACTTAAGAAAAATTTCACCCACCATCCCCCTTGACATCTCTATCCAACCTGGAGTTGTTGGAAATGTGCACATCAGAGCTTCGTGTTCCACTGATAAAGTTTCCATGTATAAATCCCTTTTTCAAGAATTTTGTGATGTCTTCACCTGGAGCTATGAAGAAATGCTTGGTATTGACCCCGATATTGTTGTACACGAAATCAAGACACACCCGGGCGCTAAACCCGTCTGGAAAATACTTTTCCTGGTCCACCCTCGCAAAGCAGCCGCTATCAAGCTTGAGGTCGAAAAAATTCTTAAAGCTGGATTTATTTATCCCGTGGCTTTAATTGATTGGGTATCCAATTTAGTTCTGGTTAACAAGAAACAAGGTACGATCCATGTCTGTGTTGATTATAGGGATATCAACAAAGCTTGTCCTAAAGACAACTTTCCCACCCCCTTCATTGACCAAATCGTCGACGATTGCGGCGGAAGTTAAATCTTCTCTCTGATGGATGGTTTCTCCGGATATAATCAGATCAACATCTTACCCGCGAATCAACACAAAACCGCTTTTATTTGTCCTTGGGGCACTTTTTCCTACCGAAAACTTCCCTTCGATTTAAAGAACGTCAGTGCCACGTTTCAACATGCTATGTCTTATGCTTTCCATGATATTAAGCACATTGTACAACCATATTTAGATGACCTAGAAGCACATTTCATGCATCGTAGTGATCATCAAGCCCACCTCTGAGCCGTTTTCCTTCACTGTCGGTTCTATCATATACGGTTAAACCCACATAAATGTGTTTTTTGTGTGGATTTCGGTAGACTCTTAGGCTTTATTGTGTCATGTCAAGGGATCAGGGTAGATCCTTTGAAGGTTGAGTCCATTCTCAATCTCCCTCCTCCTTCTTCACTTCGCTAGCTACAAAGTTTGCAAGGGAAGGCAAACTTTCTATGTTGTTTTATCCCGAACTACGCTGAGTTAACACTTGGATTTACTCGACTATTAAAGAAAGGCTCTGAATTTGTATGGGACACCACTGCCAACAAAGCATTCTATGCTTTGAAATTTACTTTAACCTGTACCCCACTACTTTTCCCGCCCGATTATAGTCGCGATTATTTCCTTTATCTCACTGCTTCGGATTCGACCATCGCCATGGTTCTTGTCCAAGAGGATGATTCTCACGACGAACATGTTATTTATGAGCAGAATGAAATGAATACCGATTATTAACAGGTGCTTAACACAAAAATAACAGAGATACAGTAAAACTAGTTTTCTATTAAATAACGAAATAAGCTGAAACTGTAAAATGCAGCGGAAACAAGCTTGCTGGAATGGTGGCAGCTTATCTCTGAGAAGAGATGTGACGGAAGCGCGCATTCACAAGAAGATGATTACAATGAGGCTCTGAAGGCCTTTTTACAATAAACAGGAATGCCAAAATTCCTAGACATCCAAAAACCTAACCCTAGGAGATGAAGCGCCAAAAGTCATGTGGGCCCCGTTTGGGTAAGTGAGTACATCAATTTCCCGGGGTCGTAACTTTTGCATACGATCTTCGTTTTAGGCATATAATATCTCATTGGAAAGATCTATCCGAGGACTACAACATTTGAACAAAATTCCATGATGAAATTTTGCTTCCGCAACATACCCCAAAAAACATCGTTTAGGGCCTCAAAACGGCTCCAGAAGTTCAGGAACCGAAAAACTGCTAAAAATAGTAAATCACCAAAAATGTCAGAAAACTGTTTTGAGCCAGTTGGAAAAGGTGGGTGGCCACCGATATCCATCTAGATCACTATATATCCCCACTCAGATCCCTCAGGGAGAACCAAATCTGTATCACCCTGAATGTCTAGATCGGCATAAGAATAATCATCAATCATCAGGATTTGCAATCCCAACCAATTGAAGAATGCGTCGTCATACTTCACAATCCGGCCTGCCACATGCCATGTCATCAGGTCACACTACCTTTTCATCCATGGGTCTCTCGGGGCTGGTATTCCCCATTCCACCTGCAGGCGTAGGCGTGGAACTCTTTCTAGGAAGAAATATACTAAAATGGACCCATAACCGAACTGTTTTAGGTCCCCATTCTTAATTTTCGTGAGTTGAGTTTTCATGCTGCATAGCACACCGTCACACCAATTGAATACTTGAGGCTCCAATCATTCAATAGCATATTGAAAGTAACTTTGGAGTGCCATGTGTGGTGAAGCACTCCCTGCCATCCGTGAAATAGTAAAAAGGATGGTTCTGAGGGTCAAATCTCTCACACCTCGGATTGCTACTTTTCCTTTACGTCTTTCGGCATCAGTTTCACAATGCCGACGAATGTACTCACTCATGGGAAATCCACCACCTCGACCACTTGTCAGAGTCACGCATGCCCCATGACGTGACAACCCGGTCAGGAAAAAATATCCTCAATATACAAAGAGAGGACATGAACACCCACATGGAACACTTGTTGTTCTGAATCCCACATATGAACCAGATATTCTAGTAATCTTTGTTGGGCTCTCATGCCCTGAACTTTGAAGAATTTTAATAGACCACATTGTCGGAGGGGATTCACGGTCCTCGGATCATTTAAATCCATTAGATCATCTTCTTCGTGCTCACGCTCTCTCCATTCCAACATATTTGCAAGCAAACACCTGCATGGGAAACAAATAAGATCTTTAGCACACTTTTTCAACATGTTTTGGGATTTTTGTTGAGTCAACATTCACTTTTCAATTTAGTTTTCCGGCCGCCGCAATCAAACTTCAATTACAGTGTGGAATTTCCACGAGTGCGCCTTAACGCACCTGCAGAAATTGTTGATTTTCGTAGGGCCCGTTATAGGCCACTCGCGGCATCCCTAACACACGACTAGCAGTCCCAAGTCATCAAACAATCTTGATTTTTTACCATCAAAAACAAAAATTAATCCATTGAAAAGATAGAATATGAGATGCTTACCTCTTTTACGCAATTTGTTCATTGAATGATCTCCCGTGGCCTCCGCAATCCGTCGCCGAAGTTGAGGTAAAAAATAAGGGTTTTTGGTAAGTTTTTGACCAAGTGAAAATAAAATGGTGAAAAAGACTTTTTGCTTCTATTTATTTCTTTTTTATCATTTTTTCTAATATTTTGTTTTATATAAATACATTTTGGTCAAAAAACCATTAACACCAAAGGTCGTGTAAGTGTTTTGTTCCTTGCAAGAAGGAATTTAGGACTTTGGACAACAAATTATGGGCAATTTTTGTGATTTATTCTATTTTTGTCACATGTACAACTACTTTTTAAGGTTTTTCAGAAAATACCTCGAGCACAGTGTTTGTTCGTTCTCGGGATCAAAAACCAATGAGAACGTAACCGAGTATACTTTTGTCATCTTTTCGTATTCGTCATGGTAACATGAAAATAATGAAACCTATGGAGAATCCTTTCAGCTCTTTTCATGCTCCTTAAAAACGAAAAGATTGTCGAGCGACCTTGTTCTTTTCACGCTCATAAAAGAATTTGAAGAAAATGTTTGATGGATGATATTTTATCACTTTTTCTGTCCTGTCGAACTATTTTACGAAAAAGGATTTGAGAGAGTTCTCTTTTAAGTGTTTTTCCAAACTCTATAATCATGAAAAACCTTCGAGTTTTATATATTTGGACTCGTTAAACACACATCGATAGACCCATACAGGACCGAACCACTCCTTCTTAGGGTTCGTTAAATTTACTCTGAGGGACTCGTCTGAAGGATGAGCTTAAATTGACAAGAATATGTTATCCTCCTCAAGCTTGCGTAAAAATAAAGAGGTACTTGCCAAAAATGGTGGGGGAAAATTTGGGAAAGGAACATGTCTCTGTATTTGTATTAATTATAGTAAGCGTCGCTCTTGAACATGACACCCCTCTTCGTCATTTGAATCTGGGTTGGGTAATCCATTTGTCTCTTGTCTTACCTTCTGCAAATTCGTATCTTGGGTCGTCTTTGAGTCAATACTGCCAAGATCATTGTCGTGTCATTCATATGTTCAAGAGAAGTTAAACCGAAACCTTCTATCAAGTCGACCATCTGCAATTTTCCATTCTTACCATGCCGGACTTCCCTGTGTCAGTCCCAAGTCACATATGTATTTTTCTCTACCCTAAATCTGTTACTTATTTCGTGTCATTGATGGGGGATACATCAACACCCTCCTGTGACGAGTCTTTTCCTGTCGACTTCAACTCATTATCCAGGAAAAAGACTTAGAAATTATTTAGTACCTTAGAGCCTGCATGCCTCAACGATAGGTTTCTTTGCTTTCGATAGTGGATCTATGTCATCAATCCCTGATCGAGAGATTTTGTCAAGTGTTTGACTTCAACTCCTTTATTCACACTTGTTGGATTGTACTAGATTACCTTGGGAGTCATTGACATCAATGGTGATTTCCCTTGCACTTGTTAACAGTTTTCATCAATGATTGGTAATCAAGTGGTTTCTATTCACATTCAACTTCGACATCTGTGATCATGTGACTAGAATCGTACTAATGGACGATGGATTGAAGACCCTGGACCTCATCATTTTTTGGTCTAGGTTGTGATGGAGTATTTGTGATTTGTTTTGACACATAGATCCACCTTGTATGTCTCATGGCTATGTTCATACTTGAGTTCTCAATGCATGGATCCACATTGTATTTATGTTGGCTATGCAAAATCTTGTTGACATGGATCCACATTGTATAATTGGTGGCCATGAACTACATTTATGGTTTCAATCATTTACGGTCTGGACATGGGAATGCCTACCTTAGACATAATGTGATATTGTACAGATGCTTGATTGTTTACAGTTTCTTGATTGGTGCGCCCCTAGTTCTCGACACATACACGCTTATTTTACAAAGTATTTTGGCTATCTCGAGTTCCAGCCTCATACTTTGGGTGGAATTCTGTTACACATTATTTTTGTCACCCTGATGATGATTACATAAACATGTGTTCAGGTTCCCAATATAATCTTTTTCTTGAGAAAAGCAACCTCTTTCCACCCTTGCAAGATGCATTTTTGGAAGGTCGTCACAGGTAGCTCCCTTTACACAGTGTGGAAATCCCTGATTTTCATGTGCTGCACTATAGCCAGACCATAGGATTTCCACAGGCTGCTATATAGGCAGGTCATGGCGGAGCTTTAAAACTAAAAGAGGAAAGAAGTTCTAGCAGCTTCTAGAAGTGGAATCTTATGGAAATATGAGGTGGCGTCTGTATGGTTACGATCCTACTGACTTATTTGATTTGATGGGATCATCCTCATATCTTTAACCACTTCAACTTCTCCTATATAATGATAGGCTTCTCATGGAAAAGGTTAGAGGTACAAGAATAAAGAAGCATAGAGACTGAAGAGAGAATAGATTGAAGTCTGTGTGAAGAATCCTATTTCAAGCGATACTTGGGGTCTCCATTCATCCATCAAGTTTTTGAGATAAATATTCATGCAAATATCGGAGCAAATGTATGTGTGTGTCAGAATGAAGGGCCACTGAAAGGGAACTTGTGACATCAAGGCGATTCGGTTGTAACTTCTACCTTTCGTTAATATAATACTGTGGCATGTCTCTTTCCCATAAAATGATTGATATTTTATTACATGACTCCTTGATTACATGTTTAGGTTGTCATTGAATTTCATTATTGTTGCTTTCATGTTAGTTGATTTGTGTTATTATAGATCTGATCTCATAGGATCATTGGAGCAAATCAGGATCAACAAAGACATAAGGAAGCGATTCATAAGGTATGTTATATATTCCTCCTTTGGTAATTAAATTCAATGATCGTAATCTAGGGAAAGCGTATTGTTCCGTCTTGTTTTGTTCTAGATCGAGGTGGATCTGGGGGGATTAGTTCATGTCTGCATCTACTGATTTACCCATTAACAGCTTGTCTTGCTACATGTTGTCTTATAGACAAATATTTCAACCGGTTCATCACCAAGTATTGTTGGCAGCAAAAATATAATTGTTACTTTTATTATATCAATTAAATGATCTACATAGCTGCCTACATAGGGTCATGAAATTTTATTACTCTTCATGAGAAGTTTACGAAACGACAGTTGTGAATCATCGCTTTTACCTATTGTCTATTCATGCTTCGTTTTCATGACTGAAAGCATGAAAACTTGCGACTGCAATTACCATTATGTTTTAAAATTTCATTGAAGGCAAGTTGTTCATATAATTTATTATGGAGTTTTGATTCCTTGCCATGAAGATGTTACTCTCTTTTTTTTTGATCCTTACAATTCCAAGCATGCTTAAGAAGTTGATGGTTTTATGAACAAAAGACCCCCACCATTTGATTTTTTGTATAGTTTTGGTTTGATCCTTGGTTACGTTTCTTTTACAAAACCTTTGATTTTTTTTTATTTTTGACTTACCCAAACTTTGTAATAAAACCCACGATGCGTGCACTTATCCTCGTTTTAATGATTCGGTCCTAGGTCGTACTGAATGCAAGGTGGCATGCGATTTGTAGGCTGCCATTATCACCAAGGATGGCCTCGGGTTTTGCAAACCCTTTCGTATGCATTTTAATTAAACGACTATCCCATTGTATGAGTCTTTACAACATTCATTGTTGGGCTCGGGGTTATGGCTCTGTTTTTCTTTCACAAACCCTACCTGTATGTTGTGCTTGTTTGATTACCCTCCCGTCCAGTATGGCTACTATCGTAAGAATTGAACCAAACGATATCCAAACCCTGCTCTCGTACGACGATGCTAGAGAAGATTTGGAAAGAAATGGATGGCTCGTTTTCATCAGGAAGTTTCAGGGTTTTAATTTAAAGGTTGCCCAAGAATTCGCCTTATCCTTTGATGGTTGTAGAGTGAAAGTTGGTGATGTGCAACTGGAGGTTACTGAGGAGTTCCTAATTCAAGCCACAGGGTTACCAACGAGCAGTCAAAAATGGTTTAAAAACGCAAAAGTGGAGGAAGTTCCTTGGACCCTGTTGTTTACATCTCGAAAAATAACAAGATGTGATAGAGGTATGCCAATTTCATTCCTTAAATCTTGGTGGCATGATTTGCTCACTGTGGTAAGGCAATTTGTTACCTGTGAGGGGCGTTGCGGTCTTGTATTTTTATACCATTTGCGTCTGCTTATGAGTTTTATGGGTTTCCCTTTGAATATGCCATATTACTTACTCCAGAGTCTTTATAAAATGGGGAAAAGATATAAGAAAAAGAGGTCAAACTCTAGCCTTTTTCATCACAAACTAGCTAAAATCCTACTCATACATCAATTAGAGTCACAGGATGACTGCTGGGATTCGTTTATAACCTGAAATGGTTATGGTAACCTTGATATCGGTGAGGTAGATAAGCTCGTTGTTGAGGAGACCCTTGTCCACCCAACGACATCCCTCTCACCTTCTCAAACTTGTGTCTCTTCCCCTAACAGCAAACCCTTGATCGATCCCAAGGTCATTCAACAGGCTAGTCAATAGATTACACATCCAAAGGACTGTGTTAAAATTGTAAAGAAACCTACAGGAAAGAGGTTTAAGAGTAATATTGATATCAATTTTAAAAACAAAAGAGTTGGCATGCTAATTTCACGGAGTCTTCATAATAAGATGAATTCTCATGCCAATGTGATCAGCATGATCGAGGTTAATGAAAGATCTGACTCAGAAATTGACAAATTCCTTATAGAGGAAGACCCTTTGTCATTCGGGCCACACCCTGACCGACCCTATAACTTTGTCGATAATTTGCCTCCCTGTTTGAAAGACAATCCAGAGTTTCCTGGTGTCAAGCTTTGCAATAAATCTACTATCCGTATGGAGGTCTCTCTGGTTCACAATCTTGTTTGTTCTAATGCAAACGCCACACAGTTACAGTGTGAGGTCTGTTTATCGTGGATTGAAAGATATTATACGAATATCCCAGTTCTGCAGTCACGGGTTAAGGTTTTAAAAGAGCATATCGATGTTTTAACAAACGAAAAACACAAGCTTGAATCCATCATCCGAGGGAAAGAAAAACGTATTAAGACCACAGGTCATGTGATATTTAAAAACGTCGAGGCTGCTACAGCCATTGTAAACTCCAAGGTTTCATGATACGATTTGATTGCTTGTTTACAGGTATGATCTCTTAGATTAATAACATGTTTGTTTTCATTCTTAAGTTAGATTATTTGATTTGTTGGATAAGATATTCTTAATTATTAAATTACTTTGTTTTATTTATTAAATAAAATGAGATTTCATATACTATTATAACTAGCTACAGAATCGTAAGATTCTGTAGCCAGTTATATCAATTCGAATTGTGTAAATTAATGACAAAAAATGTATCTGAAATCTTTCTATTTTCTTTTTTTCAGGGATCCATGATGTTAAAAATGATTTGAGGCACTCTTGAGACCTTCCAGTCATATCTATGATGTATTTTGAATGAACAGAAATGAACTGTTGTTAGTTTTAGAGGATTTAGTGAAATCAGGGTGGTTGCATCCCCCTTTATTTTTGAAACAAATTTGATCTCAGGAACAGAAACAGTTATCTTTCCTGAGGCCTTTATAAACCTATCATTTTGTAAACAGTGGGCATCTCGGCCTGGGACTGGAGTATGGACAATTACACACTGACTTGAATGAAACATAATGCATATTACAGCTTTAGCTTTTGTGTATCATGTTTTAGTTTAGGTTTTGTTTGTTTCAATGTGATAATATATGGTGATAGCCTTTGTCTTCATGATTTATTATTCTTTTATTACATGTTGTCCATATGTCATGTTTCAGATATAATACAGGGCAATCATCAATTCAATTCATTTTATGAGATTTATCTCTAATTTTCTGTTGAATGTTTAAATACAAATCTTACAAGGAGACTTATCTCATTGTAGTTACTCGTAAATCATAAGATCACTGTGACTATGTCCATTATATGTTATGTTATCAAAACTAAATCTCCAGCATATTTTTTCGCATTTATTCGAAGCAATCTTAAGATTCGTTGCAGGTTTACTTCTCGGATAAAGGTGGTTGGATATTCCCTATTGTACAGACGTTGGATGCATTAATAGGTTAGTCTGTTATTTTATTTCGTTTTCTTGCTTATTATAGAAGTTTTTATATATAATATGATTTCCACTATCTAAATCTTTTTGTTTAATTAAGTAGTTTAATATTTGATTTTATGAATGTATGCATACAAGAAAACAAATCAAAAATAAATAGTATTTTCGCTTACTTTATTATTGTTGTTAAAAGAACCAATTTACATTCGATTTTTATGAGTTTAGATTAAAAATCGTGATTTGTATATGTTGTATATATCATAAATAGAATTATTATATAAATATTAATTAGATAAACTTCCCCGGATGGGGTGACACGAGGCTCTATGGTGACAGGTGGTCTAGCACTCAGCCCGGGCATAAATGCCGATGGACGCCACCCACAAGTCTACATTAACGATGGTGGACGGCCATAGCTGTAGCTATACAATGGAGGGACTCCTCCCTCGCGCGACCATTTACGCTCACAGCGCACTTAGCATGAAAGGGGTTAAGGGCGGACAGGTGATCTCGACTTCTAGTTATTCGATTTCTTATGTGCCCGGACAGAGCGGGACTACTCCTGCTTCAGCTCTGCTTTTCGCTTGGACGCTCTGCTGCAGAACTGCACTCCTCTCGCCCTGGCTCACTACATTTTCGTTGCATTTTGGTAAGGATTGTCCGGGTATTTTTTCTTTGTGTGTGCCGAGACAGAGTCGGTTTGCTCGTAATCTGCACCTGCAACTGCTCTCGTCCTGGCTTATCAGCTTGTCATTGCAACCGCTCTGTTCATTCACTCATTCCCCGGATACTATGGTTAGAAAGCGAGGCAGGCCTCGCCATGGCTCAGCCTGGAATGCCCATAAGGCACAGCGGGATGGAAAGAGAAATTGGAACGCGCTCTGGCTCTAGCGACCTCCATGCTTCGGAAGAAGGCTCGGGATGAGAATTTGGCGCTGCTTGCCACCATTGCTGAGTCGGGAGCTGGCTATAGTCGAGAAGCCACGGAAATTACGCCGGGAGACCAGCAGGAGGCTGGGGCTGAGGATGAGTTTCCCACCTGTATCGTGGTGGAAGACTCGTTCATGGAGGACCTGTCGACTGCAGAGGAGCCCCGCGTCATTGAGGCGACTCACCGGGAGGAAAGCAGACCTAATTTGGCAAAGGAAGACTATATCCCCGGCTGCATTGTTGAAGAAATCCCCTGGCCGGGCGACAACAATCCCACCAGCCATGACATGCAGGTAACTGGAGCAGAGACGAAGGCTGCAAAGGATGATGTGGAGCAGAGGGAGTTCGACGCTGGATTTGGAGCGACAGTGGAATCGAGGAATGTTCCCCTCAGCGATGTGGGTGGCGGTATGCATGGCTCTCTCCTCCGTGCAGAGCACCTGGCTCTGGTGTTCGACCTCCGAGGCCACATGTTTGACCTGGAGCATAGGGCCCTTCTCATGGGCCAACGCCTGGACTTGCTCCTCGATGCATATTCCAATGTTCCAGCTCAGCGGAAGTGCCCCCTCTGCGCACAGGCTTTTTCCATCCCGGCTGGGTCCAAGTGGCAGACTGGCGAGGATGACAGGTCACCGGGTACCTAGGTTTTTATGCTCTCTTGGTTTCTAGTCTTATTGTGTTACTGTTTTATGTGCATTTGGACTATAGACATTTGTCCTGGTTTCCTCCGGGCAGGATAGATGCTACTTTACTTCCTATTCTATCATACTACTGCTATTTTCTCTCCACCTATGCTGTTTTCCGGTAATCGGCAGCATTTTTGGTGACATCAGACCTATACCACTGTATATTTTGTCAAAGTTTTTTGCTAATCTAATATAGCAGGTTCCACTTTTTTATTTAAAAAAAAAAATTAGATAAATTGTATATATATATATATATATATTTAGATGCACATATTTAGTAAGTTATTATATTTCTTTTAGTTTTTTTTCGCTTCCCTTAGGACTTTAGATTGACCAACGAAGACATTAAACCCGTCAGGGTGAGTCAATCCAAATGGATTGGGTTAATTAGACAACCCCGGACTGGACTCACTCTTCCAGTTGACAAGTGGTCATTTTCGCCCATCAAAAAATGGCGCTAGAAGGAGGGCTTGAATACTATTAATGGCACGAGGAGGTTGCAAGACTCCTCCCCCACCTACCCACTCACCTATAGTAACAAGAAGTCATTCTGACGACAACATTGTCCCTCAAACAGAAACCACATCAAACGACAATCCACAGATCATCGTTGAACTAGTAACTCCAAACCCCCCAGGGGACGACGTACAAGAAATTGTTTGTCAATCTCTCATAAGGATGCACAGTGCCTTGGCCCGTATCAGACAACCAGGTCAGCCTTTGAACCAACCATTAGACTTCTCTGATATCAAGGAGCAACTGGAAGGTATTGATCTTACCCTAAACCCTACAGATCCAGATCACATCCTCACTCCTGTAGCAAGACGATCTAGTATTCCTCCATCACCACCCCCTTCATCTCCTTCTTCTTCTAGAGAAGAATCATCAAACGAAGGCAGTTCCTCATCTCAGGCTTTGACACCTCCCAAACCTATGGCTAATCCGAAAAATCCTGCCAGACCTTGGCTCGATCAAGATGCAGTGGCCATACCTGGGCCCCAGCATCCTTTGCCTAAACATCCGGAGAAATGTCTCCTTAAATTTGACCCAGATTCCACGCAGATTGTTGAGGATCATATCAAAAAATTCATGCTAGCCATTAGGCTCTGTAGTGTTGAACACGAAGACGTAGTATGCAGAATTTTTCCCTACACCTTTGAAGGCAATGCCTCTACCTGGTACTTTGCCCAACAACCCCACATCATCGTATCATGGGATAGATTCGAGTCCTGTTTCCTTGAGAAATTCGGAGACGACAAATCCCCTGAAGTTCTAGTCATGGAACTCTCTAGTTTAAAGATGAACCCCAAAGAAAAGATAAAAGACTTTAATCAAAGGTTCCTAACATTAAAGAATCAAATCCCCACAGACTCAATGCCTGCCGAAATTTTTTTCGTCACGTACTACACAAAAGTCTTACATCAAAACATATCCATTTTGATGCAGGAGCATCTCTCCACATCAATCAGCCAGCTAGCCAGCCCACGTCAGCACACGCATGCAATGAGGAGAAGAGGCGCCAGCCCTCTCACATTTTAAAATTTGAATGTAAATGTAATTAAATGCATGTAAGGCTGTTAGAGCCAAAAGGTCGTGCCTTTGTGCAGGAATAGGTGTATATAGCCTTAATGGTTGTAAGGATGAGATCTAGATCCGATTTGGACTAGACAGCCCATTCAATGTAAGTTTAATGTAATTGAATAGGGTAGGTAGCTTTGGAGGGAAGAGCTCGAAGAGCCCCCTCATGTAAAATATCTAGAGATCTTCTTTGTATAGGGGTAGAAGCAGAGCATAGAAAAAGTGAGAGTTGAGGAGAGCCGGGACCTTGTTACAGTCCGCGCTCAGAACACCTTTGTAAAGAGGCATTTTATTAATACAAACAGAAGTAGTTTTCCTACATATTGTTTGTGTTGAATGAATGTCTATGTGTGTTCTTTATATGTTGTAGATGTATGTTAGGAATGCATTTACAGGGGTTGTTTTATTTCAGGGTTAGAGGCCTTTGAGGCTTCACACTAGGAGGGTGTGACAGAATGTTGTGGGTTCTGATAGCTCTGCACAGAGAGTGCATTTCTGAATTCTGCGGGTTCAGACAAAGGCGTGCCAAGAGGGCACAGTAGCTGAAATCAATAGCTCAGAGGAAGACCTCAAGGTTGTTGAACACCTTGGAGGAAAGACTATGTGGGATAAAACATAGTAGACGAAAGAAGCTCCGAGGAGTTCTGTAAAACTCTGCCAGGTGGGCATTGAGTAAATGCATGGGTTGCATTGAGGAGGAACTCTGCTATGAGTTCAAAGAGAACCAGAATCACTGAGGATTCTGAGAGCTCTGCCAAGAAGGCATTGAGCAGGTGAATAGAGTGCACAGGAGAAGACAGAATGACTGAATGTTTTGTGAGAAGACACTCTGTCAGGAGGGAATTGATTTAGTGCACAGTTACAGCACAGGAAAAAACTCTTTTTTAGTTCTGAAATAGAGAAGAGTCCAAGGAAGGATCTTCACAGGGTTGTTGAACACCCTGCAAACTCAACAAGGATTTGCTTGAGCAAAAGAAGTGCCAGGAGGGCATCAAATTCTCCATCTGAAGAAGAACAAAAAGGATAAATTCCTTGGGGGTTGAAGCTACAGGAAAAGCTCAGAAGAGATAGCACCTTCGTGCGTGCAAAGACTCTACAAGGAGTGCAGAAGTCAAAGAATCCTTTGAGGATTTGAAAGGAGAAGCTCAAGAGGAAAAGTGCCTTTGTGCAAAGGTCATAGTGGCAAAGATCGCAGAGGCAGGGGAACTTTTTGGAGAGTTTAGAGCCCCAAAAACTCAGGAGGAATGGCGTCATTGAGAATGTGGGTGAGACTCAAAGTTGTAGAGCTCGCAGAGGAAAAGAAAAGGTCAAAGCCTTTGATACTTTGGAAATCTTCCACAATTCGGGAAGAACGTGCATGCTCAGGAGGAGCACAGCTACCGTCGGATCAGCCGAAGAGATTCTGACCCGTTGGATCTCACGTGGATCATCGACAACCGTTGGATTAGTCAGAAGCTGCACGAGGTTTAAACCTCAAGCACAGAGTGGAGAAATCCGAAAAGTCTTGAAGAGTGCAGAATTATCAACATTTCAGAAGTCGGGAATTCGGCATTCCCGTTGACAAGGGTCTACACTCCAGGAGTCGAGGGGAAGACTTGCATGACATCGCAACTACCAAAATCATGAAAGGAGAAAATTCAAAATTGACATCAGGAATACCAAGTGGTTAAGCACCGGAATTCGGGATTTCGGGGGTCCTGATGACGAGAGGTCAGGACACTTCACAGTGGTGAAGTCCTGAAATAGCGAAACAATCTGGACCGTCCATCCGTGGAGGACACGTGGCGGAGATCGAGAGTCCATCGGGATTTTGGTTACTGGGGATTCAAGTTGACAAAGGAGATTGTGTCACAGGAGGTCATAAGTCATGAAATCGTGAAACGACGAGGACCGTCCATCTGAGGGAGGACATGTGGCAATAATCTATGATTTCGGGGAAAGTCCCAAAAGGAAGAGTACTTCGGGGATTTTGGGTACTGGGAGTACCAGAGGACAGTGAAAACCTGATGCAACGGGAGTCACGAAGTTTTGAAACGCGAAGTCCCGGAGAGGCATTTAGGAGAGCAGTGTAGCCGGAAGCATTTCGGCATTCCGGGTTTCGGGAATTTGAGAGTCAAGCGGAAAAAGGGCCCAGACATTTTGGTGTTTGGAAACCTGAAATTGCAAAGAGGAAGGAGGAGACATTTTGGCATTTCGGGAGTCAAGAGTACAAGGGACCGAGAGTTACACACCGAGAGTTCAGACGATTCTAGAGGCACAGGATAACTTGATCCCTCCCGAGATTCCTGAAGACGTGGCTGAACAAGAGATAGTGGAAGAGAACGAATCTTCTCCCAACATTTTCGGACATTTTTCGGATAGCATTTTTCAATCTAATTTCAAAACAGTGCATCCTTACAATACCAGGAGCAAGACAACAAATAAATCTTCTTCTGAAATTGTAACTAATGCACCGCCAAAACAGTCTAAATCAATTGAAACTAAACAGAATTCAGCAGCCCCAAGTTTAGAGTATGATTTGATTGAGGATCTAAAAAAACTTAGAGCTAACATTTATGTTTACGAATTATTAAAATTCCCTTTTCTTCTACAAAAGATGCTGCAAAATATTGCAGAAAACAACAAAAACAACAATCTGAACAACAACAAAGTTGTTGAAAACAGCCCCAAAACACCTCAAAAGGTCTCCGCCAAAACGACATCAGAGCCTTCTGATAAAAGAGACCTGGTTGTAAAAAGTGTAACAAATGTAGATAAACTAGTTTCAGGGGTTGGGATTAAAAAACAACAAACTTTTGTTGTTAATACTCGCAGAAATGTCCCTCACTTTTTGCTGACTTTTGAAATTTTCAATAGGAATGTACATAACTGTATGGTAGATTCAGGTGCATCATCAAACATAATGCCTTGGTCCGTCTGCCAAAAAATCAATGCCGAAGTTCAACCTTCTAGCCTGAAGATTATTGAACTTGATCAAACTAGTGTTAAAGTAATAGGTGAATTAAAAAATGTGCTTATCAGATTATCATCTAATCCTAAAGTCCATCAAGTTATTGATATTATTGTCATAGATATCCCAGAAGTATATGGTTTGTTTTTAAGTAGAGATTGGTCTGAACAACTACATGGCTATTTTGTAACGGATTGGTCTCACTTGTGGCTGCCCGAGAATGGAAAGCCTAACAGAATCAAGGTAAATCATGAGCGTTATCTTAAGTTCACGATAACCGATTTAAATGATACTAATGAACCATTCACTGCTTCCGCCAATTCACCTAAAATACAGGGGATGGAAACTTTTTTCGGCAATTTCATGGCTGAAACTTCTACCATTACTGACCCGAAACAGTAGTCTAAAATTATGACATGCACACAGTCAACAACCTTCTCTTTGTGGTCACATGCACCAGACGAAAATCAAATCTGGTCTCTTTACTTCGATGGATCAAAATCTAAGGAAGGAGCTAGTGCAGGGTGCGTGCTCATTGATCCAGCAGGTAACAAAACTTCGATTGCTTTCCGGTTAGAATTCGAATGCACAAACAATACAGCCGAATACGAGGCACTCCTGCAAGGTCTCAGGAAAGCACTAGATTTGAACATTCAGAATTCGACTGTCTTTGGTGATTGAAAAATTGTGGTTAGACAGGTAAAAAATTCTATCCATTGTTTATCTCCACACCTGAAAATCTATCAGACGGAGGTATGGAATTTAATGAACAAGTTTTTTGCATTTAACATTAATTCTATTCCAAGATTTAATAATTCTGAGGCTGATTTGTTAGCTAAGGTCGCCTCAAAAAAAATTCCTGCAGAAGGCCTATCTCTGAATGCGTTTTTTGTCGACTTGTTGTTCAGACCATCCGTCCCGGAAAACATCACAAATTGGAGAGTCTTCGATGACGATCAACATATCATCAGTTTTCTGCACATGGAAGAGACTTTCCAGGGAGCAGTTATCGACGAAGGTACCCACGACGAAAACCTTTGCGATTTTACGGTAATACTAGATCCAATATCCCCGGAGTCTGCATCGGACATGGTAAACTCTATCTGAAAATCTGTGGTTAGATTAGAAAAATTTTATGATCTTCACAATAAATTCAGAAAATCAGTGAATTGTAAAACAAATAGTTCTTCCCTGACACATGAAAAAGTAAATTTATGAACTAAAGATAACCCACAGTGCATCAATTTGGGGTTGGGATGTTCTGAGCAAGAAAAGATAGCATTTATTAAGTTGTTTAAGGAATTTAAAGATGTCTTTACCTGGACATACAACGACCTAAAGACCTTTGATCCTAACATCATACAACACATTATTCCCATGAAACCCCAGACCCAACCTTTTCAACAAAAGTTAAGAAAGATGCACCCGAAACTTGAACCAACAGTCAAGAAAGAATTAAACAAACTCTTGAATGCTAAAATAATCTTCCAGGTGAGACATACCCAGTGGATCTCTAATCTTGTCCCTGTGAGGAAGAAGAGTGGTGAAATCTGACTATGTGTCGATTTCCAAAATTTAAACCAAGCATCGGATAAAGACAACTACCCCGTTCCTCCCATGGAACAGATCCTTCAACAAGTATCTGGTTCTGAAAGATTATCGCTGCTAGATGATTTTTCAAAGTATAACCAAGTCCTTATGTCTCCCCCAGATCAGCTCAAAACCACTTTCCATACTCCATGGGGTACCTACGCTTATAGGAAGATGACCTTTGGGCTCATAAATGTCGGTGCCACTTTTCAGAGAGCGATGGATATCACTTTTCGCAGTTTAATCAATCAATCTGTAGTAGTTTATCTAGATGATGTCATTTTCTTCTCAAAGAATAAAGGAGATCATCTAGCTCATCTAAGATCTGTTCTACAGCGATGTCGTAGGTACAGTATTTCCTTAAATCCTAAAAAAATTGTCTTTGCAGTAGAACAAGGTAAACTCCTCGGATTCATTGTATCAAATGAAGAGATGATTATTGACCCTGAAAGGACCCAAGTCATTTCAAAATTGCCCCCTCCCTCTTCCAAAAAGTCCATGAAATCTTTCTTAGGTCAGATAAACTTTGTTAGGAGGTTCGTCCCCAGTTTTTCAGAAATGGTCAGACCATTACAAAATTTAATAAAAAAGGATGTACAGTACCATTGGGGACCTTTAGAAAGTCAGGCTTTTGACTCAATAAAAAAAGCTATAGTAGACGCTCCTTCTCTAATGAGCCCTGATTTTTCACGAGACTTCACCCTCTACATGTTTGCCTCTGATTGGTCTTATGCTGCTGTCCTAAGCCAAAAGAATGTTGAAAACAATGAAGTCCCAATTGCCTTTATGAGCTCATCCTTTAAGGGAGCAGAACTTAATTACCCAGTAGTAGATCAGCAGGCTTATGCTATTTTTAAAGCGGTAAAACACTTTCGATCTTATCTACTGAAATCTAGGACGAAAATCATTGTCCCTTACCCTGCTGTCAGAAATTTGTTAGTGCAGAAAGAATTGGGTGAAAAAAGGGCAAACTGGGTCACATCCTTACAAGAATACGACATAGAAATTACCCCAGCACAGATTGTTAGAGGCCAAGGTTTATGTAAATTGGTTGTTGATTCAGCTATAGGACAGCAAAATGAAACTGATACATTAATTCAAGAGTGGCACGATCAAAGTCAAACCTGTTGTGCACAAAACCTTATTAGTCCTTGGTATGACGACATCAAATTTTATCTTATACACGGATCAGCTCCCCGTCACCTTGATCCAAAAAATAGGAGGGCACTAAGATTAAAATCTTCTTCTTTTCGGTTGGTAAACGGTATTTTGTTTCGCCAAAATTTCCATGGAATACTTATGCACTGTCTTGAAAAAGATGAAGCAGAAAAAGTCTTATTGGAATTACATGCAGGGGAAACTAGTGGGCATTTTGGTGGAGACACCACTACCCACAAAGTATTAAGAGCAGGGTATTATTGACCTACTCTTTTCAAAGATGCCCATGCCTTATGCCACAAATGTGTAATCTGTCAAAAGGCATCTGGGTGAATACAGAAACCAGCATTCCCACTGCAACCAGTTTCGGTAGACTCCCCTTTTCAGCAGTGGGGCCTTGATATTATAGGCCCAATCAATCTGGCATCCTTGCAGCAGCATAAATACATCATAACAGCCACAGATTATTTCGCCAGATGGTCCGAGGCTACCCCATTAAAAGCTATAAATACCAGCCAAGTAATATCCTTCCTGAATTCAAATATTATCACTTATTTTGGTATTCCTGAATGCCTAGTATTTGACAACGCTTCCCATTTTTCATCTCTTGAAATGAGTGATTTCGCTCTATAAAAAGGAATAAAATTAAAATACTCTGCCAGCTATTACCCTCAAGGCAACGGTTTGGCGGAATCAACTAATAAAAACCTGATCAAAATCATCAAGAGAACGGTCTCCGAAAACCATAAAAACTGGCATAATGCACTTTTTAACGCAATCTGGGCTGATAGGGTAACTCCTAAAACTGCTATTGGTAATTCCCCCTTTTTTCTCATTTACGGCAGGGAAGCGATTCTTCCACCACATGTCCTTCTTCCATCTCTGCAGTTATCGCAGAAGGTGCAAGAAGAAGACTGTCCTCCCTTGGAAAGTCAAATTAACGCTTTTCTGAAGTTAGAGGAAGTAAGGGCTCAAGCAAAACGGAAATTGGATCAACATCAACTCATTGTCAAAAACTAGTTTGATTCCAATTCTACCTCAGACAGAAATTTTGAAGTAGGTGATCTTGTCCTTAAGTGGGACAAACCTCATGAGGGGAAAGGAGAACATACTAAGTTTCAAAACATGTGGTTAGGACCATTTTTAATCACTGAAAAACTAGGTCTCAGCTCCTTTCGCCTGCAGAATTTAGAGGGACAGCCAGACACCTTCCCGGTGAATGGCCAAGCTCTCAAAAAGTACTTTACCTGATGACTCTCCCATACACCTTTTGTAAATATTTTCTGTTTTGTTTTCCTTGTTGTTTGTTTTTCTTTTCTGGTTTTTTTTTTATTTCATTTCTACTTATCGGTATTTCTTTTTGAAACACACATGCCTGCACCATGGGCTAGCTCAAACAAAGAAAACAGAAGACTTCCCCTCAAAAATAACTGCTAAAATTTGTCAGAACATTAAGTGTTGTATTTCTCTGAAATTGTAGCCTGGTTAAAGATGACTTTTTGTTTGAAAGGTGTTCTCTCGGTTTCAATCTGCACTTGAAAGTATTCACGACCATCTTTAAAAATATTTTTACGTTGTCCCTGTTCTTTAAGAGATCAACTCAACGATGTCTCCCTGTTCTTGAAAGTCGGTTTTATTAATGAACTATTTTTGGATCTTGATGAAGGACATCACAAAAAAATTTAAGGTCTGTGACATATCAAGATGTGTTAAAAACTGGAATTTTTAGCGTCACCCTGCTCTATTGAATATCTTTAAAACTACAATGTGAATAAACTCTCAGAGAGCTGTGGGAAGTGTTTGTAAACCCGTCGGGACACTGAACAGGTCTACTAGCAGTGGGTAAATACATGCATGATGCCAAGACAACTTTGTCGAGGTACTAAACAGGCCTGCTGGCAGCAAAGCAATGTCAGGTAAAAGAAAATTCTCATATATGAATTTCATTTTGGCCCTAAGCATTCTTCATTCTGATCTGAAATTTCTTGACAGGATACAGACGTCAGAGTGGGTTAATTGACATCCCTCTCGAGGCTATGAATGCCTGCTGGCAGCAGTGGCCCTGTCAACAGTATTGGATACATTAACTTAAACGTCGTGGCTTTCTTTTGCCAAGTTTGTCACCAGTTTTCGTTTCTTTAAAAATAAAAGTTATCTGAAACTGGACTGCATCATGATTATTTGAGATGTTCAAATGACTTTTCAGTTGTTCTTCGATTTGAAATTTTTCATATTTTTCTAACCTGAACTCGTTCGTGTAACAGAGATAACTGCTTCTCCCAGCATGTCGCCATTGTTGGCAGCAATAATATAATTGTTACTTTTATTATATCAATTAAATGATCTACATAGTTGCCTACACAGGGTCATGAAATTTTATTACTCTTCATGAGCAGTTTCCAAAACGACAGTTGTGAATCATCGCTTTTACCTATTATCTATTCATTCTTCGTTTTCATGACTGAAAGCATGAAAACTTGCGACTGCAATAACCATTATGTTTTAAAATTTCATTGAAGGCAAGTTGTTCATATAATTTATTATGGAGTTTTGATTCCTTGCCATGAAGACGTTACTCTCTTTGTTTTTGATCCTTTCAATTCCAAGCATGTTTAAGAAGTTGATGGTTTTATGAACAAAATACCCCCACCATTTGATTTTTTGTATAGTTTTGGTTTGATCCTTGGTTACGTTTCTTTTACAAAACCTTTGATTTTTTTCGATTTTTGACTTACCCAAACTTTGTAATCAAACCCACGATGTGTGCACTTATTCTCGTTTTAATGATTCAGTCCTAGCTCGTACTGAATGCAAGGTGGAATATGATTTGCAGGCTGCCATTATCTCCAAGGATGGCCTCGGGTTTCGCAAACCTTTTCGCATGTGTTTTAATTAAACGACTATCCCACCGTATGAGTCTTTACAACATTCATTGTTGGGCTCGAGGTTATGGCTCTGTTTTGTTTTCACAAAACCTACTTGTATGTTGTGTTTGTTTGATTACCCTCCCATCCAGTATGGCTCCTGTCGTAAGAATTGAACTAAACGGTATCCAAACCCTTCTCTCGTAAGACAATGCTAGAGAATATTTGGAAAGAAATGGCTAGCTCATTTTCATCAGGAAGTTTCAGGGTTTTAATTTACAAGTTGCCCAAGAATTCTCCTTATCCTTTGATGGTTGTAGAGCGAAAGTTGGTGATGTGCAACTAGAGGTTGCTGAGGAGTTCCTAAGTCAAGCCACAGGGTTACCAGCGAGCGGTCAAAAATGGTTTAAAAACGCAAAAGTGGAGGAAGTTCCTTGGACCCTGTTGTTTACATCTCGGAAAATAACAAGTTGTGATAGAGTTATGCCAATTTCATTCCTTAAAGCTCGATGGCATGATTTGATCGGTGTGGTAAAGAAATTTGTTACCTGTGAGGGGCGTTTTGGGCTTGTATTTGTATACCATTTGCCTCTTCTTATGAGTTTTATGGGTTTCTCTTTGAAAATGTTGTATTACTTACTCAGGAGTCTTTATAAAATGGGGAAAAGATATAAGAAATAGAGGTCAGACTCTAGCCTTTTTCATCACGGACTATTTAAAATCCTGCTCATACATCAATTAGAGTCACAGGATGACTGTTGGGATTTGTTTATAACCCGAAATGGTTATGGTAACCTTGATATCGGGGAGGTAGATAAGC
Organism: Picea engelmannii; assembly: GCA_009831015.1. Classification (NCBI taxonomy): domain Eukaryota; kingdom Viridiplantae; phylum Streptophyta; class Pinopsida; order Pinales; family Pinaceae; genus Picea; species Picea engelmannii. The sequence goes on from ML821545.1 coordinate 115,715, forward strand.
ACCTGGTTGAGGAGACCCGTGTCCACCCGACGACATCCCTCTCACCTTCTCAAACTTGTGTCTCTTCCCCTAACAGCAAACCCTTGATCGATCCCAAGGTCATTCAACAGGCTAGTCAACAAAATACACATCCAAAGGACTGTGTTAAAATTGTAAAGAAACCTACAGGAAAGAGTTAAGAGTAATATTGATATCAATTTTAAAAACAAAAGAGCTAGCAGACTAATTTCATGGAGTCTTCGTAATAAGACGAATTCTCATGCCAATGCAATCAGCATGATCAAGGTTAATGAAATCTTTGACTCAAAAATTGACAAATTCCTTGCAGAGGAAGACCCTTTGTCATTCGGGCCACACCCTGACCAACCCTATAAATTTGTCGATAATTTGCCTCCCTGTTTGAAAGACAATCCAGAGTTTCCTGGTGTCAAGATTTGCAATAAATCTACTATCCATATGGAGGGCTCTCTGGTTCACAATCTTGTTTGTTCTAATGCAAACGCCACACAGTTACAGTGTGAGGTCTGTTTATCGTGGATTGAAAGATATTATACGGATATCCCAGTTCTGCAGTCACTGGTTAAGATTTTAAAAGAACAGATCGATGTTTTAACAAACGAAAACCACAAGCTTGAATCCATCATCCGAGGGAAAGAAAAACGTATTAAGACCACATGTCATGTGATATTTAAAAACGTCAAGGCTGCTACAGCCATTGTAAACTCCAAGGTTTCATGATACGATTTGATTGCATGTTTACATGTATGATCTCTTAGATTAATAGCATGTTTGTTTTCATTCTTAAGTTAGATTATTTGGTTTGTTGGATAAGCTATTTTTCATTATTAAATTAGTTTGTTTTATTTATTAAATAAAATGAGATTTCATTTACTATTATAACTAGCTACAGAATCGTAAGATTCTGTAGCCAGTTATATCAATTCGAATTGTGTAAATTAATGACAGAAAATGTATCTGAAATCTTTCTATTTTATTTTTTTCGGGGATCCATGATGTTAAAAATGATTTGAGGCACTCTTGAGACCTTCCAGTCATATCTATGATGTATTTTGAATGAACAAAAATGAACTGTTGTTAGTTTTAGAGGATTTAGTTAAATCGGGGTGGTTGCATCCCCCTTTATTTTTGAAACAAATTTGATCTCAGGAACAAAAACAGTTATCTTTCCTGAGGCCTTTATAAACCTATCATTTTGTAAACAGTGGGCATCTCGGCATGGGACTGGAGTATGGACAATTACACACTGACTTGAATGAAACATAATGCATATTACAGCTTTAGCTTTTGTGTATCATATTTTAGTTTAGGTTTTGTTTGTTTCAATGTGATAATAGATGGTGATAGCCTTTGTCTTCATGATTTATTATAACTTGAGATAATTCTTTTATTACATGTTTTCCATATGTCATGTTTCAAATATAATACAGGGTGATCATCAATTCAATTCATTTTATGAGATTTATCTCTAATTTTCTGTTGAAAGTTTAAATACAAATCTTACAAGGAGACTTATCTCATTGTAGTTACTTGTAAATCATAAGATCACTGTGACTGTGTCCATTATATGTTATGTTATCAAAACTCAATCTCCAGCATATTGTTTCGCATTTATTCGGAGCAATCTTAAGATTCGTTGCAGGTTTCCTTCTCGGATAAAGCTGGCTGGATATTCCCTATTGTACGGATGTTGGATGCATTAATAGGTTAGTCTGTTATTTTATCTCGTTTGCTTGCTTATTATAGAAGTTTTTATATATAATATGATTTCCACTATCTATATTTTTCTATTTAATTAAGTAGTTTAATATTTGATTTTATGAATGTATACATACAAGAAAACAAATCAAAAATAAATAGTATTTTCGCTTACTTTATTACTGTTGTTAAAAGAACCAATTTACATTCGATTTTTATGAGTTTAGATTAAAACTCGTGATTTGTATATGTTGTATATATCATAAATAGAATTATTATATAAATATTAATTA